>JAPDSC010074371.1:0-15526 GCA_026290005.1 Latrodectus geometricus | reverse complement strand
ATAGACACAGTAAAAAATTTTCAAGTAATCTGTTTTTTTTTTTTTTTTTCATTAATTGTCTTGATTAAATTATATATTTAAATTCTCATGGGAAAAGTGAAGTCAGTCAAGTGAAACATTTTTCCCAAAGCTTGTACAAAATTGTTAGCAAATTTTAGGTTATTATTCTCCTCAAAGCACTAATCCAATTAGATATTTGCATTTGACGTCATCGGATTCTTGCACACGGAATTGTCTATTTATTCTCTAGAGGGAAATTGAAAATAAACATGAGTTACGATTCATCTTGTAAAATGTTTACAGTAATCCTTGATGAATTAATATTAATAGTTTGCATACTGAAATGAAGAGAAAAATAGTTTAGAATTGCATGTGAGCATAGGCTTGTGGTAAAAACCATTTCTATTTATGAATTTAATTTTCTTGGGTCTCAAAAGGTTTGCTGGAACGCTTAGAAGACATACAAACAACCTCCTACCTTTTCATCCTTAGTTGTGTTATGGAAGTGGAAGTATCTAATTGCATTGTTTTGGCTAAAATAATTCTAAGGAGTTAACTTAGCCCCTTGACAGAACTTTTTTTTTTTTTTTTTACTAATAAAATTAGCTAAGTCCAGAATCATAAAAAAGGAACAGGCAAGTAAGGTATACAAGAAAAATTGAGAGAAGAAAATACAGGCAAATTGTTTAGAAATCATAAATATATTAAAATATTAAATTTTGCGTTGTAATTTTCTAAGAATCATATAGATGAGTTGACAGCACGGGAAAGAATCATGTGTATGTATCAGCAATCCTGCATTCAACTTTTAAGTCAAGGAGTTAATTGTTTTGCTGAACCGAATTAAAAAAACTTTTCTGCGGAAATTTTTACCATTTTCCAACTTTTTTAAATACGGAACAGTCAAAAATTAAAATGTTTGTCCTTTAGCTTCATATAGTTCGAAATCAACACCCTATGGTTGGAAAATTACATGATACAAAACAAAGAAGCTTGATTGTAACTCTTTATGCTAGCGTTATGTCATATTCACTGTAACCAGTTTTGAAAATTTTGGTGAAGAGCCGTTCCTTTTTTGCAGAAATTCAGGAACTAGATAAAAGAGCCATACACATTTATTATCATGACTGAGAAAGCAATTGCTCCTTTTCCTCGAAAACAAACAAGTTCTTCTGAAACAATAATTTCTTTGTAGCATTTTCTTTGAAGAATGTAAGATTGCTAATCAATAATAAGAAAAATAATGTTAATCTATTTAATTATTTATTATTACTAAAAATGTGCTTTGTTTCGGTTACGCTGCAACGTATACTTTACCATGATGACATTTTTACAATGAACTGAGAACTTTTGTCTTTTGAATTATGACATTTTCCTTACTCATTTGATCAAAAAATAACACCATATATGTGTGAAATATTTAGCTTCTGTTCAATTTTTTCAAAATTTTATTACAAATTTTAAAAGCTTAAATTTTACCATTTAATTTAATTTAATTTAATTTTGTTCCATTTCATGTAAAATAAGTTCCCTTTCTATTGGCACACATCCTTAATCTTAATCTAATTCGTTGATTAATTTAAAAAATCAATAATCTGTAAATAAAATTTTTATATGCCGCAAAAATTTGACTTTTAAAATTAACGACGTTTTGCATTCCAGCATTCTATAATCTCCTTTTATTCTCTTTTTATTGTGTCAATATCAACAAAATTAATTGATAAACAATTATTTTAAAAATAAAAAAACAACATGAAATACATTTATTTTTTTCAAAATTTAAAGCATTTTTGTTTTTTAAAAAAGAAAATTTAAAATTTTTCAGAAACTTTTATTATTATATATATAGAAATAAAGTGTTACCCGAATTAAAATTTTTTATTAGCATTCGATGATTTACGATCAATTAAGAATAATTAATATTATATTGTAACTGTATTTATCTGGACAAATCTGGATTTCTTTTTTTTTTTTTTTTTCGCTGCAATACTCGGATTATTTTTTTCCAGATGGAAGCATGATGAAACAGTAAGAGAACAACAAGAAAAGAAATATAGCTCTGAAATTCGTTTGTGAATTTTTAACGGCTCGTCTATTTTAGATTTGTATAAATTAATTGTTTCTAAAAAGTGTAGATTCCTTATTACATACTTAAAAAAGAATCATCAGAATAAAAAGTTTTTTTTTATTGAATATTTCATTTTTACGATTTTAAATTTTTTAAAAACCAAAGAGAAATTATGCAAATATTTAATTATATCTTCTTAAAAAAGTTTATTAAATTTTTATAATTTATGTAAAATAAAATCAAAATTAACAGGTATGCATGAAATTTTATTGAATATACAGTGGGTAAAAAAAGTTTCCGTACGGTCACTAAATTTAAGAATAAATTAACATAATTTGTAAAGTATTTCAGTTTTCCTTTAAATATTGCCTATATGTGATTAGTACAAGTCTACAGTAAGCGATTTTTATAAATTTTTTATCTGTACAAAACGAAAAAAGCATATTATTTTCATTATCTAAACTAAATTTAAAACTGAAGTGCAAAAAAAGTTTCTGTACGCGTTATGCAAATTCTTTCTGACGTGTTTAAAACAGGCCTGCAGTAAATCTTTGACGTTAGAAAGTTAATCACTGATAAGGAAAAAACCTATCGACAGTTGTTGAGTTTAAGTTTCGTGCTTGTCGTCTCAAAATGGAAGTTCCAAGAGTTATTCAGGAATTGGTGATTAAATTGCGAAAAGATGGATTATCCATGAAGAGGATTAATGAACAGACTAAAAAATCGAAGTTTAATGTGGAATATATCATTAAAGATATCGTGATCTTCATTCAATTGAAGATAGAGATCGATCCGGGAGGACGTCGAAATTAAATCGCGTGCATAAAAGAAACATCATTTGCCAAGTTCAAGAAAATCCTCGAATTAGTGCACCGAAGTTGGTAGCTGATTTAATGTTTACCTACAACATTAAAGTTTCAACTTAAACCGTGAGAAATGTCATTAAAAAAAGAGGTTATCATGGACGTGCGGCCCGGAAGAAACCCTATATAAGTTTGTGCAACAGGAAAAAGCGCCTCGAGTTTGCAAAGGAGCATGTAAGTAAGCCATTATCTTTTTAGAAATCCATTCTTTTTAGCGATGAATCAAAATTTAACATTCATTGGTCAGATGGCCGAGTTATGGAGTGGAGAAAACCAAATCAACAAATGCTAACTAAGAACTTGTGAGGAACTGTGAAGCACGGTGATGGCGGTGTTATGGTGTGGGGGTGTCTGAGTATCACTCATACACCCCCATACCACCCCAGTTTTCTGGAGTAGGAAACTTGCAATTCATGGAAGGAAATATGGATTGATACGGATATCTGGATATTCTTAAACAAAATGTGTTATCCAGTGCAAAGAAACTATCTCTTGAAACAGGATTTACTTTTCAGCAGGACAACAATCCTAAACACACCTCTAAGATTTGTCAAGAGTGGTGCCTTTACCATGTGCAGCAACAACTTCATAGCCCTCCACAGTCAACCGATTTGAACCCCATCGAACATTTGTGGGAAGAAATTGTTCGGTAATTAAAAAAATATGACATAAAAAGCAAACTTGAACTCAAGAGTGCCATTAGTAGTATTTGGTCTAATATTTCTCCAAAAATAACAAAAAAAACTTTTAAGGGTAATGCTACAACGTTTAAAAGAGGTGATAAAGGCCAAAGAAGGGCCTACTGATCATTAAATGTACTTTCGTTCGATGTATTTTGCATTTTTTTAAACATTTTATGTGTGCTAGGGCATCGTACGGAGACTTTTGTTTCTATGTTTACTGCATTTTTTTTAGTTTTTACGATTTATCATTTAATTTTGTCAGTATTATCAATCTTTTAATATGAATAAGTATTACATATACATATATTACATAAGTATTACATATTACATTAGTATTAAACTTTGATTTGCATTCGTATCTGCGTACGGAAACTTTTTTTACCCACTGTATAATAATGAAAAGATTATACTGTTATATTTTTTAGGAAAAAGGAAATTAGATTTTGTTATAAATCTGAACTATAAAAAATAAGAAAAAATCTACAATTAAAAGTGTGTGTTAGTTTTAAAATACATTTTTTCTGTAAACGAGGGGATTTTGAAGTCATTGCTACTCCCCCTGCAATCCCGGTTTTGATATCTGTCGTTTATGTATGATGATTTGTGCGGAGAAAGCATTTTTATAGAATAAAAATTCAAATTAGAATTTTTGTGGGGAATAAAAAAAAATTTCTATTCGCAGGTATTTGATATGATCTTTCGAAACATTTTTTGTACAGATATTTAAAATTTGCTTAATGGTCAATATTTACAATTTGTGTTAAAGTTCAAAACCGAATTTTAGTTTTTCAAATAATATGTTTTGCAGTAAAATTAATTAATGCGTTATACTTTATTACTTTCAATGTAATACTATAAATACTATTCTATTCAATAAGACTATTGCATTTAACTATTTTCAGGAGTGATTAACTTCTATAAATTGACTTTTGTTGATTTATTTTGCTTAGAAATGTATTTAAAATATATAAAACTCTGCTTATAAAAAAAAATTAAAAAATTATGTATGAAACATTTACGTTAGGAAAAAAAATTACTTTTTTACATAACTATTTTTGAATTTCTGTAAGAGTATTATTTTATTTTGAAGAAAATTTATATTTTCTTAATTTGAATATCTAATTGAGAATCTATTTCATTAATTTGAAAATTGTTTTATTTTATAAAAAATTGTTATTTTTTTATGAAAGCTTGACTCAGATATTTGCAGATAGCGTACTTACAACAATAATGGATTGCTACACCAATATAATAATTTAATAATTATAACTAAATTAATGGATATATATATAAATGAATATGGTATTGGAATATAAAATGGAAAATAATATGGAATATAAGCAAATATGGAGTCGAAAAGTAATTTAAATGTTATGATAAAACTTTATTGTAATTAAAAAGTTCAAAAAATAGAGAAAAATTAGTGAGACAGTAAGAGAAGATGATTTCCACAGATATAATTTCATAAAAATAATTAAATTATTACACATTTCAAAGAAAATTATCTGAAAAAGAATTGTTTCAAAATATATAGGTTTCATAAAATCGAAAAAATTATTGCTTCATAAGTAGTAAAATGAAATTTTCAAATTAAAAAATTTATTAACCAATTTTCGTTTATTTAGAACATTTCTCTTATTCTAAAATATATTTTGGGAATCGAATGCATCTTGAGTGAGGATATACGAAAATCTTTAGTTAGTTGAAAGACCAAAGTATTGAATTACAAACTATTTTTTCAAGTAATTTTAATGGCTCTTAAGTTCTTTATTCTTGTTGGAGATAAATTTTTTATTTCAGCTCGAACTTACTCCAATTTTTCAATTTCAGCTTGCACTTACTCATTACAGAATTTGTTTCGATTTTTACACATTTAACAACCCCTATAACAAATGAAGAAAATGTTTTGTTAATATGTAACTTCCTTTATACTTGGAAATTGGAATAATATTTAAGTTTTTTAAGACCAGGAGTGGTAACTTTGTTTCCCAAAGTCCAGAAGTGACATAATATAATCTCCAATAAATATACAATAGTTATAATAATTCCTTAATCTGTGCAATCATTCTTAGAGTAATTAGCTTCTTAAGTTCGACTTCATATTTAATATTTATTAGATATAATATATTTTACACTACTGGTTATTAAAATTGCTACACCAGGAAGAAATGCAGATAACAAAATGATATTTATTGGACAAATATATTATACTAGAAATAACAAGTGATTAAATTTTCAAAATATTTGGCTGGATAGATCCTGAGAAATCAGAACCCAGAACAACCACCTCTGGCAGTAATAACAGCAGTTATACGCCTGGGCATTGAGTCAAACAGAGATTGGATTGCGTGTACAGGTACAGATGCCCATTCAGCTTCAACACGATGCAACAGTTCATCAACCGTAGTGAATGGCGTTTGGTGACGAGCCAGTCGCTCGACAACCATTGACCAGACCTTTTTGTATTGGTGAAAGATCTGGAGAACGTGCTGGCCACGGCAACAGCCGAACATGTTCCGTATCAAGGAAGGTCCGTACAATACCGGCAACATGCGGTCGGGCATTATCCTGCTGAAACATAGGGTTTCACAGGGCTCGAATAAAGGGTAGAGCCACGGGTCGTAACACACCAGAAATGTAACGTGCACTGTTCAAAGCACCGTCAATGCGAACAAGAGGTGACCGAGACGTGTATGCAATGACACCCCATACCATAACGCCAGGTGATGAGCCAGTATGACGATGACGAATGCACGCTGCCAGTGTGCGTTCACTACGATGCCGCCAAACACGGATGCGACCATCATGATGCTGTACACAGAACCTGGATTCCTCTGAAAAGATGACGTCTCTCCATTCGTTCGCCCAAGTTCGTCGTTGATCACACCATTGAAGGTGCTCTTGTCTATGACGCAGCGTCAAAGGAAGCCGCAGCCATGATCTCCGAGCTGAGAGTCCATGCTGCTGCAAACGTCGTCGAACTGTTCGGGCAGACACTTGTTGTCTTCCCAACGACCCCGTTTCTTGACTCACGGCTCGTGACGTGGTTGCACGATCCATTACGGCCATGCGGATAATATGCTTGTCTTCTCAGCTGCTAGTGATAGATGGCCGTTGAAATCCCACATGGCGTTCCATATTACCATCCTGAACCCATCGGTTCCATATTCTGCTAACAGTCATTGGATCTCGACCGACGCGAGCAGCAATACTGCGATAAGATAAACCGCAATCCCGGTACGCTACAATTTGACCTCTATCAAAGTCAGAAACGTGCTGGTACGCATTTCTCCTTCTTACACGAGGCATCACAACAACTTTTTACCAGGCAACAACGTTCAAATGCAATTTGTGTATGAGGAACCGGCTGAACAATTTCCTCATTTAAACACAATGTAGGTGCCGCTACTGGCGCCTGCTTTGTCTGATTGCGCTGAAAAGCTAATCATTTGCATATCACAGCACCTTCTTCCTTTCGTATAAATTTCACGTCTGTAGCATGTCGCCTTCTTGGTGTAGCAATTTTAATGGCCAGTAGTGTATTTGGAAAATTAAAGTAAAAATGTCTCTTTGATTGTAACAAAAAATTTAAATACTTTCAAGATATATTTAAATATTTGCACTTTTTTAAATAAAATAACTTTTAATAATTAATATAATAATTAAAAGACAACTACATTTTTTAAGACATCTGAATACTTATTAACAAATTACTTAATGATTATATGGTTTTTAATAAAGGATTTATTTAATTTTTAATCTTTTTATCTTTAATCCAGCTTAATATTTTTGACTTAGTTTAAGTATGCAGAGAATAAAAAATAAAAATTTTAATATTTAAAGAAAATACAATCCTATGTTTAAAAGTAAATATTTTGAATTGCATTAATATTATACACTGCCAAAACAATTAAAGGATGTTGTAAGTTTTATATAAAATAAAGACATTAGGGAAATTTTTTTGCCGAAAATAGAAGAAGAGAATCACAAATGCAATTTTTATTTATTTATTTATTTATTTATTTATTTTTATTTTCAAAGTGTGGAGTATGCTAATTTTGAGTTCGACGTCAAAAACGTCGCTTCAGCGGCAGTGAATGAAATTTGACTTTCAAATAAATAAAAGACAATGAAGACAAGGATGATCGGCATTCAGTGACTGCTATGTTTCGATGAGTACGATGTCTCAGCTAAATCATTTAACCGATTCGGAAGATTGCAGAGTTGTTGGTAGGTTAGAAGAGGGCCAAAGTCAAGCCGAAGTAGCGTAAGCCATTGGAGTGTCACAAAGTGTGATTTGCAGGATCTGGAAGTGCAGGTCGAAGACCAGGAAAAGGTCATAGACGGGCTACAACGCCCAAGCAAGATAATTATTTAGTGTTAACGGCTCGGAGACACCGAAATATGAACGATACTCTTCTCCAACAACACCTTTGCTCGGCTACTGACACCACGGTTTCAACTCCGACTGTCCAAAACTGGCTCCATGGTGTATGTCTGTATGCTCGCCAACAATGGTATGTGTTACACTAACATCAAGGCATCGTCGCGCAGGGAGTGGGCAACAGAGCATGGGAACTGGAGGAGAAATGAATGGGGCAATGCTCTTTTTCTGACGAGTCCCGTTTCTCTGTTCATCCGGATAATAGGCGTATTTTCATTTGGAGGGACCGTGACAGTAGGAATAATCCTGCGTTCGTGCACGAAAGCGTCAGATTTGGCGGTAGGGGAGTGTTGGTTA
Organism: Latrodectus geometricus; assembly: GCA_026290005.1. Taxonomy (NCBI): domain Eukaryota; kingdom Metazoa; phylum Arthropoda; class Arachnida; order Araneae; family Theridiidae; genus Latrodectus; species Latrodectus geometricus. Next base: position 7,171 of record JAPDSC010074371.1, on the reverse strand, counting down.
TGGTAGCATCTCCATTGAAGGGCCTTCAGACCTCTATAATTCGAGACGGACTTATGACTTGGTCGCCGATATAGGGATGAGATCCTCAGACCTATTGTAGTCCCTTACGCTGCAGCAATCGGAGATGACTTCATTTTAATGGACGATAACTGCAGGTCACATCCTGCTAGCCTGGTGGAGGATTTCCTTTTCGAGGAAGAAATCGTACGAATGGAATGGCCAGCGTGTTCTCCTGACATGAATCCAATAGAGCACGTTTGGGACGCTCTAGGAAGACGAGCTGCTGACCACTAACAACCCCTACAAACTCTTCAAGAACTGGAAAGAGTTCTTTTGGAAGAGTGGGACAGAATACCCCAACTCGTGATTAATAGCCTCCTTGATCCCTGCCTCAAAGGTGTTTAACGTTGTTGGTCGTCAGTGGAAACCATACCCCCTACCGAAAATGATTTCCTTTAAAGAAAACACCTTTTCTTATTTTTTTTCTCATATGCTCAAATTGTGCTTTTCCTTTTGTACGCAAATACGCAATAAAATGCATTTTTTTTCTGCCAAACATGTGTAATTTATTCTCATATAACCTACTACGTCTGTCGATCATGTATCAATCAGCTAAAATGTTTCCCAGCCCCAAGATCCACCTAAAACTGCAAAATCCTTTAATTGTTTTGAGCAGTGTAGTTAGAGTAGGCAATGATCAGTTGTTTTGGAGCTCTATATTAATTCTGTATATAGCTCTCATTGATAATTTTATAGTTTACCAACAAGAATTCTCCTATTTACTAAACAACGCAAATGCTTATGAATAAAGCATGAACCAAACTATAATTTAAATACATTAAGCATTTTAATTTGTATTATATGATCATTTTATTGTGAAAAATTTTCATAAGTATGTAAGGGATAAAAAGAAAATTCGCGGAAATACTTTGTAAGATTAATTGGAATTTAAAGTGAAAAGGAAAGAAAAAAATGAAATTAATATTTTAAAAAATACGCTTTTCATTGGTTATGTGACCAGATTTTTCTCATTTTCGAAGCTTATGTAATTTTATTAATTGTATTTCTTTTTTGGCTATCTATTCCTACCGACATAAAAATAATTAAACAAAAATAATATTCTCATAATTCTGGATCACGGACAAGTGACGAGGTTTACACTTGAGTGGACAAACTACTGTCATGTCATACTCACCATCAGCGAAAGCGACATGTTTCAGGTGCCATATTCACCATTATAAAATGACTATCTGCTGGATCAGATATTATACCAATCATATGCTACCAAGATTTTACTTTCATAGTTTTTTCTTAATCTTTTTTTAAACAAAATTTTAATTATTTTTATTTCAATAGCAAACTTTCTCATTATTTAAATTTGAGATTAGATAAATTGTCAATTATCTTCAAACTTGGTTCATGACAGTTATGCGCTTCCTATATTTTCATTCCATTTGATAATAGATACCAGAATCTAGAATCATAAAAGCAAGACTATATGTTTTCTTTTTAAAAAATCTCACTTGATATTTCCTCTTCATATGCTTTTATTTGTTTCTTTCTAATAGGAGCATCGTTGGCTTATTATTACACCATAAATGTATTTTATGCTTGGAAAAATTAAGAAAAAAATTCAATTTGGTTAAAAAAAAAATTAAAATTTTCTATTTGCATTGCATTATTAGTATAATAATCTTTAAAATTCAGACAAACTAAAATCTATAAGCAAAATTAAATCACCTCCTTCAAATGAAAAATTGACAACCAATTCAAGTTAGAAAGGAAACAAGATATGTCCTGTCACCTGGTGTTGAAATTTTAAGCGATAATAATACCAAATAATCTTATTGCTTTTACTTTTTTGATTTATGTGTGTGATTATATGATTCCTGAAATTCACTTTTCAAACTTATCTACTTATATTGCGTATTGTTGACTTTTGTTTATTGACAATTAATACATTTTTGTTATTGTTTTTGTGCAATAAACTTTGTTTCTTTACAAGTTTCCTTGTTTTTTCTACAAGATCGTAATTATATAATTGTAATTAACTTATTATTTTGTAGATAAAAGTTAAATAATAATTACGTGAAAATGTTGCCGGAAAATGTGGTAAATATTATTATTAACACAGGAAATATAATTAATTCTAAAGAATTGAAGAAAAAAGCTACCCAATCTCCAAGTGAAGAGGTTTGCATATTTTAAGTTTTCATAAATATATGTTTTTAATATTTATTAACTAATATTGTGTCAATAAATTTCTCAATATTATAATAAATGCTTTAATTTAACTACTTTTAAATAGTAGTTTATAATTTGTTTTCAAAATAACTTCATAATTTTAAATTGTGAAAATTTCATCTTCATTAGAAAAGAATTTTTTATGTGATAAGAAAAAATTTTTATTTGGTGTTTGGTTTTAGGATTTTCAAAATATATTTTTGATTAGTTTTTGTGGTAATTGATTTATTCTTGATTTTGTAACTTTCATCTATGTTTCTTGATATAATCATCAATTGCTATAAGATTAGTTTAATGTTACATATTAGTATCATGCACATTTTTAATTGGTGTTAACAATGTATACTAATCTTTCTTCTAAGTTTTATATTTTGTTGAATGTATGCTATCTAAATTTACGTGAATTTAAATTACCTTTAATAAAAATCATCAAATTTTCATGCTACAAATAATATTATCTGAATAGCTCTACTTTTTGTGAAACAAAAATTATGTTAAGGCCTATGTTTGATTTCAAATAAATTAGCTCTTAAACTGTGCAATAATTGGATTATCTCCAAAATATTTTATTGAAACCATTTACTTAAATTCAGGTGATTTTAATGTTTTCAAGTATTAGTTATTTTATATATGTTTATATACACATAACAAATGCACTTTAATATTTTCTATTTATTAAAAATCAGTTTATTTTAGACCCCATAATGATAAAGTTTATTGGACTCTGTTATAAATGTATATATAAGAGTTATTTATGATAATTAATCAAATATATTATTAAATTTAAAACACAATTGTGAAATGTGTTTGGATTTTAAACCTTTTTCTTTTTCCACCTTTTCATAATTTTTTAATGGACTCTTTAAAAAAAATATGTAAGTATTTAAAAATAATGATATAAAATTATTTCTTAATTTTAGAAACATTCTTGTAAATTATTTATAAAACTGAAATTTTTGTGTAATAAATATTGTTTTATTTTAAATAGGTTTGTGATAGTGTTAGTGGAGCATTCCAGACTTGGTTGAAAACTAAAAAAATAGATTTAGTAAGTTTTGTGTTTGTGTAATAGTTTGCTTAAAAAAAAATGTAATTTAATTGAATTGTGATCCGATTATATAACAATTATAAAAATATGAAATTAAAAATATTCAATTATCATAATTTTTATAAAGATTTTTTTTTTGTGAAAATTTTTTGTTTGAATTTTTATATTGGTAGCATTTTGTTAATAATATATTTTTGGATATATCATTTATCTGTAATTAGTTAATTCTTCTTTTAAAATTTTTATTAATTGTTTTTCTATTAACAGATTATAAAATTTCAAACTTCCACATCTTAATGCTTAAACTGGGAAATGTTATCAATGATGCATTTTAAAACTTTAATTTTACCTCTATGAAAATAAAAATTTAATAACAATACATTCTCTGTCTTAAATTTAATAGGTATCAAGCAACATATTTTGCAATAATTTCAGATCTGATAAAATTGAAAAATTGGATAGAGCTGATCTTAAGATATCTGGTAAGTTTCAGGAATCTTAATGAAATCCACTTTCATTTATTAATCTTAATGAATTCATTAAATTTATTTCTCGGTTTTATGATATTTCTCTGAAAGTTTTAATTTATAATTTTTATCTATAAAATTATATCAAGCTACTGGCAATGCAAAAATCTTTGTTTTTAAATTTGGTCTTTTTTTGTAGCAGCCTTCTTTAGTTTATAATGTTTGTCTATTATAAGTCCTTTGATATAATTTTTGCTAAATTTAAAACATGTGTTATTCAATCATTAGTATATCACATATGAACTTACTAATATTGCAAATGGAATTTTAATTTTATTTAATTACTATGTTTTCTAGTTTATATTTATATTTTATCAGAAAATTTATAAAACTTTTTGAGAATTATAATTATTTTTCTTTATATATTCTTTTAAGTTAAAATTTTCATAATTAAAAATTTCTTAATCTGTTACTGTTTGTTTCTATAAATTGATCTTTAAAAAAAAAAAAAAAAAAAAAAAAAAAAAAAAAAGAGAGAGAGAGAGAGAGAGAGAAAGTCTAATATGTAAATTTATATACTTATATTTAAAAGTAAAATTTTTACCTTAGAAAATATGACAAAAGTATTTATCTTAGATAACTTTATAATTAAGAGTAAAATATTAAAGTTTCAAAATCTTTTTAAAATGTTATGAAATTAAGAAACTGAGTGAACATTTTGATTCATCATTGATTCCATTAAAATTTGTTTTTAGTCAGATTGATTATTCAAGCTAAGTATATGTCAAATCAAAATGAGCTTTATTCAGTTAATAACAAGAGTTAATGAATTGAATATGAAAAATATTTAACCTTAATATTTTTTATACATGCAATTTGTTTTTAATAAAAATTAAAATTTATTACACAAATATTGTGATATGACCAAAGTTGTAATAGTTTGAGTTTGTTTTATTAATTTAAATCCCAAATATTAAAAATATTTGGTCAAATGTTATTTAACAGTGCAATTTTTTCAAACATTCTATATTTATCCCCTCTTTTGATATATTGGTTTTATTTTTTCCAGTAAAAGTTTTTCTTGGAAGTTACTCCTGTGACTGTTTGGAAACTTCAATATCAAATGGTATGATTGAAATATTTGTTATTAATTGCAGCAATTTTATTTATTTTAAAGTAGCTGACATGAGAAAATAAATTATTAATTACATCAAAAAACATTAGAATTACAAAATAAACAAAGCTTTTACCAGTTTGTAAATGTATAGTATTTCTATAAAAATCAAAAGAATACTATTATATTTCCTTCACTTTATTTTGTATTGTGGGCCCATGATGCTTTGAAATAAGTGAAAATTTGCTTGACTAACCAAGCAGAGTGTTTTTTAATGTTTTTAAGTGAACTCTTGTTAAAAAGATGTATTTTGTGCAAAAATATATTATAGCTTTTAAATTATAGTTATTTAGAGAAAAAGATTTTTCTCAGTCTCCTACTATACTTGTTATATGATTTTTTTTTTTTTTTAAAATTGCCTGCATCATTGTTTTGTTCATATTCAAGAAATATGTGAAAACATGTATTTTATTTCAAAGAATAATCCATAAGTTAGATAAAAATTCTAATGACAAATTAATGAATAATGATGAAAGACCCATGATATTTCATTGTAATAAGAAAATAAGTTTTAAGTATTACACAAAATTTAGATAGAAAGTCAAAATCTTTACATATAAATTTAAAGTGAGGAATTCAAATACATAATTTATCTTGAAACTTCTTGTAGTGGTATGAGTTTTAATTTATAACAATCATCAAAAGTAGCTGTTTATGCTCATATTTAATGAAAGAAAACATGGAAAGCATTCAAATTATTAATGATAGAAAATTTTAATCTACAAATCCATGAAATTTAAAATACTAATCTTGTGTCTAAAATTTTTGAAAATCTGAGTTCACAAAGAATTAAAGATATATTTTAGAATGACATTCTCTTTATATTTATTAAACATCAAAAATTGCCAATCTTACTCACCTCAAGAAACCTATGGTTTTTGTCTTGTAAATCTTATTTATTATGTTTAAATTAATTTGATTATTACAATATTCCCTGAAAATGTTTGGAAACTTTTTGAAAATCTTGCCCTGAAAAAAATTTTTTTAATCCTTGCCTTTTAGATCTATAGTGTTTTAAAATTAGAGTTAAATGTATTGCTAGATTAATGAAACATTTTTTATGATTTGCACAACACTAATGTCATCTTGTTAAAGATATACCACATGAAAGTTACCATGTAGTTTGCATTTTTTTTTTTAAATTTTTATTTATTTTATTTATTTGAATTTTAGTTTTTTTTATTTAATCATTTTAATCTGTTTATTTTATTTTTTTAAATCAATGCAATTTTTATTAATGACCATTTTTTGTTGATTTACAATGGCTGTTTATTAAGTTTGTGACTTTGTAATTAAAAAAGCCAAAACAATTTTTTTTCTGATACTTTTTTTAATAGTGCATAAACAGTATTTTAACTTTTAGTTGTTTAAAAAATAAAATAAAGATTTTGGAAACTTATCAAAATGTGCATTTATGACCTCAGAACTTGAAAAAATCATTTTTCACTGAGACATTGTTTTAAATTTGAAGAAAAGAATGGGGGTTGTCTCAATGATTTGGCAATTCAAAGTGACTGAAATGTTCTGATGTCCTGTGCTTAAATTGGTCTGCTGAATTAGCATAATACAATCATCACACAATAATGTGTGATGATTGTTTATTCAGAACCTTTCCAGATAGTTAATGAGAATAAGGCCTTTGAATCCCAGAATGCCATAATCTTTCTGGTCCATGGAACTGTTTTTATTGTTTCAGAGAAGATTCTTTAAAAGAAATCCTTTTTATTACTGTTCTTTCATTTTTGGCGTGTAGTAATGTAACCAAACTATTCACCAGTTGCAATATAATGGCAAAAAAGTTTCCTTAGATTACTTATAAATTTGTCTAAATACTGACTCAAAATGGTGTTACAAGTCCACTTTTGATCCTATCAACAATTGCTGCACCTATCTTTTTAATAATTTTTTCATGGCTGATTGTTCTTGCAAAATTTTAAGTACACACTCATTAGTTATCTTACAGACTTTCACTTTGCAGTCATATAAGATAGTATCATTTTGTTGATCATTACTTAGTCATGACCTCAGTTAGATATCCAGAACACTATATTGTGCTCATATAGCTACAGTGGAATTTTGTTAACCATTTAATGTAAATTTATATTAATAATAAGAGTGTGATCAAAGTGCCATTTTCTTTTTTAAGCCACAGACATATCAGATAGTTTTTATATTCAGATTAATTATCAACTATATATATTATTATAAGAATTATTCTCTTTGGATTAAGAATATACT
>JAPDSC010074363.1:0-14360 GCA_026290005.1 Latrodectus geometricus | reverse complement strand
TTATAGAAAATTAACGATAAATGAATATTTTTATTTATGGATTAGTTGATTTTCAATTTTTTTTTATCCACTGAATTACTTTCATTATTAGATACAGAAAAATTTCTAGTATAACTCTTTGTTAAATATGAATTAGTGTGTACTTAAATACAATTATGAAAAGTCATACTACAATGTGTGTGTTACTTTCTTAATTCAAAATCTAATGTTTTAATAAACGATATTGTCAAATTATTAGTCTAATGCTATTGCTAAATTCACATCTTCCTGCTATATTAGATAGGGTGTTTTCATTAGGATATAAAATATTTTGCTAGATTAATTATAAAGGAAATATAAAATAAAAATCTTGTTTATTTTATTGAAGGAGTATAAATAACTGATATCATTATTATATAACATATTTTATATTTTGTAATATATATGCCTATAATTTAATTTCCTTAAGTTTCTTACTAATAAAGTCCCATTGCTCAGTAATAAGGAAAAAAATATTTAAAATTGCAAAATTCGAAAAAATATAAAATATGTTCTTTTGCGAAATTTTTATAAATAATTTTTGTAGCCAATTAACAAGAATGATTTGAATTCACATTTATCAAAATTCAAAATTGCTTAGCGGTGAAATTTTATTTTAGCAAGAAAATTGGTAGAATATAAATAAGCATTGTTAATTGTTTCTGTAAATGCAAATACAATTATTTTTAAAAAGTTTTTTTTATCATAATTTAGATTTTGTTATGGATAATGGAAAAAGAAAGATACGTCGTGATGCAGAGCAATTAATGAAAAAGTTACGTAAAGAGACACTCCTAAATGAAAAATGTGTAGAAGTAGCTCAGTATATTAATTCCAGCTCTCAAAAAATTTTAATACCCGATGAAAAATGTAAATTTGATATGACAGTTCATGATCAAAGTAAATTGCTCAAATTGCCAGGCCAATTAAATAGTTTAAATTCAAATAAAATGACAAAACAGTCATATAATCCACAATCAAATATTAACGAGGCTGTAGTTTGTCAAACTCAAGTTTTTACAGACCTCAGTTACACTGAAAAAGAATCTCATGATACTTCTACCTTTCCTAGTTCAGACAGCGATGATAATCAAAATGGAATTTTCAACTCTGAAAACGAGGATATTGAAACCTTCCTTCGTACTTGGGTGAATAATTGCCCAACTGTACCTCACAGTAATATAAATAAATTATTGAAAGGACTGCGATTTTGGTTTCCAAATTTACCATGTGATACTAGAACACTTTTAAAAACACCTAGACTAGTAAATATTCAAAAGATGGGTGAAAATGGGGAATATTTTAGTTATAAAATTCATGATGCTATATCAAGAAAATTGCAGAATTTAGATGTTCAGACATCAGACAGTCTTAATTTGAATTTTAATATAGATGGAGTAAATCTCTATAAAAGTAACACTAAGCAGTTTTGGCCTATTTTATGCACAATAGAGGAAGATAACTTAAAAGAACCTTTTTTGATTTCATTATTTTATGGCACATCTAAACCTCCTTTACAAGATTTTTTATCAGATTTTGTTCGTAATATGAAAGATTTAGAAGAAAATGGTTTTATTTACAAGGATAAGAAGTTTAAAATAAAGATCAGAGCATTTTCTTGTGATGCTCCAGCAAGAGCTTTTATTAAGGGTATTAAAAGCCATAGTGGTTATTATGGTTGTGATCGATGCATTCAGAAAGGAATTTGGAAAAATTGCCTAGTGTTTCCAGAGGCCGATAGTATGTTGCGTACAGACAATTCTTTCAGAAACTCATTACAGACAGATCATCATAAAGAAAGAAGTCCTTTACAGGAACTGAAAGTAGACATGATAGAAGATTTTCCACAGGAATATATGCATTTAGTTTGCTTAGGTGTGATGCGTCGTTTACTAGGAACTTGGATTGGTAAACGAGGTATTCAACCTAGTAAACTCTCAAAAAAACAAGTAGAAGAATTAAATTTTTATCTGATTACCATACAGACAGTTTGGCCTAATGAGTTCAGTCGAAAACCAAGGACAATTTTTGAATTTGAATTTTGGAAGGCAACTGAGTTTCGGCAATTTCTTTTATATATTGGACCTGTTTGCTTAAAAAAATTATTGCCTAAAAAAGTTTATAAGCATTTTTTATTCTTTTCAGTAGCAATAATGATATTATGTTCAGATTTACAGTGTAAAAGAAATAGTAAACTTGCAACAGATTTTTTGAATTTGTTTGTTAAAAATATCCCAAAGTACTATGGTGAATCATCTTTAGTGTACAATGTACATTCTTTAATTCACCTTAGCTCAGATGCTGCGAGATTAGGCCCCCTTGACACATTTAGTGCATTTCCATTTGAAAATTTTATTCATTCTATTAAACGTTTATTAAAAAAGAGCAATCAGCCATTACAGCAAGTCATAAAAAGATTATCAGAATGTCAACAACATATCAAAATAAAAAAATTTAATTCAAATACTATTGAACCGGTATCATCTTCCAAGCATACAAAGGGGCCATATGAAAAATTAAAAGGCATTTGCTTTTACAAAATAAAAACTCCAGCATATGTTCTTTCTACAAAAAAAAGTGATTGTCATGTATCAGTGAAAGACGGTAGTATTGTAAAAATTGTAAATTTTGTAAAGACCAATAATAGCGAAATATATGTTATTGGTAAAAAATATAAAAAAAAAAGTTAGTTTTTTTAATCAACCTTACGATTCTGCCAATTTGTCAATTTTTGAGGTTTCCCATTTATCAAAAAAATTATTTACCTACTCTGTAAAAGAAGTTATTTCCAAAAATGTTTTTCTCCCATATAAAGATAACTTTGTATCTTTTCCTCTTTTACATTAAAAGTAAAAATTTTGAAAGTAACATTTCTAGAAATTAAGGCACTTAAAAACCAAGTATATATTGAAAAGCTTAATTATTGCTTATTATCAATGCACAAATGTAATTTTTAATAAAATATTTAAATTTTAATTTGATTTTCTGAATAAAAAGTAAGCCTTTCTTAAATTTATCACAATTTTTGTGCTTAAAAGCAAATGCCATTTTTTATATTCCTATAACATTTAATCTTCGAATAGAAAACATTGAAAAAGAATGGTAGACATCTGCAAAAAATTTGCTCTCGTCGAATTCACGGATGAGAAAAATGTCCTTTTTGTTGTACCAACAACTTGGCTTTTCAGTGAAGAAGATAACATTCTATGCTCATGGCCACCATATAAGGACATCAATAAGATAAAAAATCTCACAAGAAAAGATGCCAAGCCATTGGAAACTTGGGAAAAATTTAAGGTGAAAGTCGTTTACCAATCATGTAAGTTCCTACATTACTATAATTTTTAATATCGAACTTTAATAAATGTAAAATAATTTTTTTGTTTTAAACTTAGAAATATCTATAATTTTGTAACTTGAAAAAATCTTTTTCTGGTGAGCTTATAAAAGGTTATAATACTCGATTCTTTTTAATTTTTGAGATTGTATAATAGTATTTTGTTTTAAAGCGTGCACATCAACTTACTCTTGTGTGTACCAGCAATTAAATAGTGAGAGACATTTTTCTTTCAAGCAGAAAAAATGTACATTGATAAATAGATTCTTAAAAGGACAACAATAATTAATTTAAATTGCTGAAATGTATATTTTGTATGATTTATACAATGAATATATATAGATAAATAGGAAAGCAATTGTGCTAAGACATATTTATTTATTGTCATTTTTATTGTCATTATTATTGTCATTATTTATTTTCATAAAAGCATTTTAATTTATGGTCATTTTTAATATAATAGTGATAAAAGTGTTCTATTAATAGCAATTTCTTTCTCACATTTGATAAATTATAATATGATAATAATTTTAAGTATTTAATTTTAGCAAACTATGAAAAGACTAATAAAAAATTGATGCATTATCGGTATGACAGTGACATTGAACCGATTTCGGCAGATACTATGGAAGAAGGTCTTTGCAACAAAAATATGGATTTAGAAGCTCAGACTAATTCAAAGGAGTGCGATAAATGTAGAAGTAATGAAGGTTTGTTTGATTTACATATAAATATAATTACAATGTCGAGAAAAAGTATCAAGTTGTATACTTTACGATATTTCATTATTAACAGGTCTTATCCCCATTAATTGCTGGCACTATTTCACATTTAATTGTATATCTATATTTATTATTTGCATTTTTTTTTTTTGTTTTACACATTCTACTTATATACAAGGGTAAAAAATTAAGCTCTTTCATTTGGATATTTCATTATTTTTTTATTTCATTAATTATTTCTGAGTATATGGCTTTTTAAACTTAAAAATGTAAAATATACATTATAAATTGTAGACATTTTTCTATTATAATCTTAAAAATATAATAAAACATAGGATTAAAAAATAATCAGACACTTAGAGTTCTCCAATATTATTCAATTAAAACTTCTTTGAAATGGTTCTACTATTTATTCCTATTTTCAATAAAACTTTTTATTCATATAGACAGATGCTAATATTAATATGTATCCTTCTAGTAATGATGAAATCATTATACAGCATCATCTTTGAACTGAAGAAAGATGTTCAAAAGAACACGATGCTTTTGCAGGAATTACTTCCTAATACAGTTATTCCTGAACAGGAGAGTGTATTACCAGTTAAAAGTTTCGATGAATTAAAAGCTGTAGAAGAAAGACTCAAAGACATAGAAGAATTTAGTAAAATGGTAAAAATATTACGTAAAAATATCTTTTAGTGTGTACAATATATGTATTACACATTATGAAACCTCAAAATGTTATCTAAGATTTTAATAATTAATTATATAGTAATTCTATGAAAACTACTACATAATTTAATTTATACCAGTAAAAATGTTTATTTTTTCAAAATTTGATGAGTCAATATATTACAATAAATATGAATTAAAAATTTGTTTTAGTATACTAAAATTTAAACGCATTGAAGCCAAAAATATTTTCAGCATCTAATTCCATATGTAATTCCATATATATAAATAAATGTAGCTAAAAAAGTATTTTTGGTTAATTAAACTTACAACTATCTAGATATAAATATTATCCATAGGTTTTTTGATGTTTCAGATTTTTTTAACAGGTAATGGAGTGATTGATTTAAAAAAATAAATAAAAAAATATTTTTCTTTAGGTTAAAATTTTGGCAATCTTGGGTGGTAAGGATGAAAATGAGTGCACGAGAAAAATATTATCAAAACTGATGATCAATAATCTAGCACAGAAACTAAATTGGAAAGGCAGCGCTCAGAAAACTTCTATTCAGGAATACAAGAAAATTTTGCAACTTATTTCTGGTAAATAAATACAATTACATCTGATCAAATTAGTCCTTTTGTGTTCATAAATAATTGCCTGTTTAAAATTAAAGCAAATTACTGTAAAACTTATCTGCTTTATTATGCTTGTATTAAGAATTCCAGATTTTTAAAGTTTAAATGACAATTTTATTGACGTACTCAATTTGACCTGTTTTACGTGGTTTATAATTTGTCACTTAATGATCTCTTTTTGCATACAAGAACGAATTGGGCTAATATCTCTACAGTAAAAAATGGACTACACCACTAGTTTTAACATTAAGAGGAGAATCAAAACCATGAACAGAAACAGTTGAATTCATGACTAGTTCATATAACTATTCAAATGATTGGCTTGTTATAAGTTCGTTGTAAATTTAAGTCCATGTTATTATTTTAAATGTAAAAATAATTATTCTAGGTTCTTTTTATTTTTAAATATAATATTTTGAAATAATAATTTACTTGATATTCATGTATATTTTCGTATTAAACTCTTTTAGCAATGAATTGAAGCTTATAGAATTATTAGTAAAAAAAATAAATAAAAGTAACTGCCAAATCTAATAGAATATAAATAATTTTGTTGCAAATTTTTTAATAAAAATGAACAGTAATATTTGGCTAACTGCATTATCAGTTTACTACATTAAGAACTGGAAATTCATTTTTGGTATAGTTGTTTTAATATATAAAATTAAATATAATTGTGTGTGTGAAATAATTATGCAAAAATAAATATTATAAATCAAAATAAAAAAGATTCCAATTATGAGTTTTATAGAGGTAACTAACTGTTTGTGTCATTTTACTTCCCCTCTTTTTTCTTAATATTATTTTCTGTAATTTTTATTAAACATAAAAGTTTTATTTCTGTAATGCAGTTACATATGAAATAATTTTATTACATTTTATTCTTCTCTTAAAATACTTCAATCTGTTGAATTGTAAGAACTGCTGCTTGTACATGTTATAATGGAAGGAAATATAGTCAAAATTTAAGCAAATAGTGAGAAATTCAAATATTAAAACATTTCTTTCATGTTAAAAGAAAATATAATGAAAAATATTTATGACTGAAATTTAAAGCAGTATACCGCCTTAAACATATTCATCAATGTAATGTAAAAAGATAATTTTCAAACTTACATAAACATGAAATTCTCAATTTATTTCATTGTGAAAATTGTATTGTTTTTAAAAATCCTATCAATAAATATGGATCAAACAAAAAATAATAATTTACTGTAAGAATTATCTTTATTAAAGTTCCTTCTTTTCTGTAATTAAAATTTTTCTATTTTTTTTTAAATAATTCAGAAGTTATTTATTAAAGATTACAAAAAGTAATTTGAATTTATCACTTTTGTTAGTTGAATTGTGTTTTTATTTTCAGTAAGTGTTCGACAACAAAGAGAATATTCAAACATTTCCCAGCACAAAATAGAAGAGTACGTGAAAAATTGGCTGCGAAATGCTTCAGATCGGGAAGGAGGAAGGAATAAAAGAAGAAAACTTATAAATTGAAAGCTGTAAATAAATAACAAGAATTCATTCATAAGAGAAAATAAAAGATATTTTACACTGGATCCCGTCTTATTATAAACCACTTTTAATAAAAAAATTTTATGTGACATATATGCTATTTAATCTAAAATAAATTCAGTAATAAATCATTAAAACAAATGTCTTAAAATAATTAAGTTAGAATTTTATGCATATTTACATGCTCAAAATTTAACAATCAATTGAAAATTGCTTATAGAAATATTAAAAAAAAGAAGTAACTATTTAAAAAAATAATCTCAAGAAATCCAAATAAAATAATTATAAATAATGTATAATTTCAAAAATAATATGAACAAAGTAAAAAATGATTTTAAATAACATTTCTATAAATAAATTCATGAGAAAACAATATTTTAAAAATAAATCTCATAAAATATGAAAATCCATTTCAGATTAATAAAATTATTAAAATCTAATAAAAACGAGCTGTAATATTTGGGGGTTATTAATTTATTTCAAGTTTAATAATAAACTGTTATATGTGGGGATATTATCTGCTCATTATGGTGAGAGTTGGACATTCATTTTTTAAATTGTTTTAGTTTATATATAATTTTTTTATGAAATAAATGTGCATTTAATGTCACTTGCTAATTAAGGAGGAAAACTGCTTTTCTAACCAAAACAGATTCAGTTTTAATTTAATGGGATATTATCTTCACAACATATAAACTATAAGCAGATAAAAATGAATAAATATTTCATTTTTATTTGTAGAAACAAAGTATAAGTTATAACTGACTCCACGTCGGTAAAAGCGGCCACTGATGGCCAAACGTCACAGGGCCGATGAATAACCGTGTACGGAAATTACATGGGCCACACGCGGCCAATACGGCATTGCTGGCCAACCAGCGTTGGGCCAGCAGAGGACCGTACTGCCGGCCCACCATCAATGACGACGACCACTTTATTGACGGAGCCGGCGAGGCCAAATAGTGGTGGGCCGTTGCTGGCCAAGACGGCTCGCAGCAGCGGCCCGATGAATACCCGGCATTTTTGTGTTTGCTGGGATTTTAAGAGTATTTACTTAATTGGTACACTTTATTAATATTTTATTTCTACCTTTTTAAAATATTTTAAGGTAATGTAATATAGATGATAAAATAAAGTATAATAAAAAATTCATTAGGATGATACTGAATCAGCTAACTTTAAAATTTAATTAGTTAACTATTTACAATTAATTTCAATTTAGAAATATTGTTACATAAAATAAGAAAATGAATCCTTGTGAACAAAAAAATTTGCATTCTTATTAGATTTCAGAGCAATTTTTAATTAAGTAAATATTCTGTCTGTAATTTAGTTACATAAGAAAAGAAATCTACCAGTTTTTTTGTTAAAACATAAAGTGTGACTAGTAAATTTTTCTTTTCATATAATTTATTATTTATATAAGATTTCATATAATTTAATTGATAGTTAAGTAAAATTAATATATATTTTATTACTGTGTAAGAATCATTTCTTACCTAGAAGAAAGACTGTTCCTTAAAATTATTGTGAAGATGGATATATTTGCTGCAATTATAATTTTAATTCACCGTTAGTAGATGGCGATGCTGGTCAGTGTCATATGATGATAAATTATAAATTCTTGGCGTCAGCATCTATTTACTATATCATTGTTTGAACAACAGAATATCTTGAAACAGAATACTTGAAATGTGAAATGTTCATTCCTTGAATTATATGAATTACATTTAATTATGCTTAATGATACAGAGTTATTTTTAATTTTGGTGATTAAAGTAGAGCTTAAACATAATTTTTAAAATTTTCAAGTATAAAATATGTAAATTAATTAAAAACAAAAATCATTTCTGATACTTGATATTTTTATGGATGGATACATACAATTATATTATATTTTGCTTGTTTTAAGCGATTAATTTTGTTTTCTCCTGGCTGTGTAAGTAATATAAAGATAAACGTATATATATATATTTTAAATATCGTTTTCGGACATGGGCATCTATTCTGTTTTACACAAATGTTTCATGAGGCGAAGTTTGGGACTCTGGTTAGGTTTATAATTTTTACACATCCATATCCGTGATTTCACAGCATAATTAACGATACCACATGAAATACCTCATTGGGGTTTTAAAAGCAAGATTCATCAATTCCGTGTAACTACCAGAGGACGTTATGAACATATTGTACCAAAATAGTAAAAAATACCAAAATACCAAAATAGTAAGCACCCCAAAAGAAATAAGAGAACATTACGAAAGATGTGCATAGAACATGAAAGTTGGGACTTTAGAAATCTTTTAAAAGATCCACATCTGCTCATTTGAAAGAATTAATAGCAGTTATCGATGTTACCTTAAACATTTCTTCAGTGCAAAATTTCTAGCTGCGACTTTACATAAACCTAGGAATCAGTTTACTATGCTGCAAAAGAAAATATTATTATTTGTGTGTGGCAACATAAATCACATAAGCCTGTATTTTATGGATATTTAGGTTTTTTGAAACATAATAAAATCCATATTAACAATTGTTGAGTTTTGAATTATAGTAAGGATGATTTTAAAAGCTTCAGTGTGGTTTTTGTGAACTTTTGAACATGCCTATCTTGGATAATTTGTGGTGATTATCAAAGTGTGAAAATTATATTCTACCTTTTCACGAAAAATGCAACTATAGCTATATTGACAATTCTTGAAAGAACCAACTTGGCAACAACCAACTACAACTCTACTCTCAGGGATGATGTTTCTTTTTATCAAAATATTGAAACAATTTGTATTAAAGTAATGGAGATATTATTTTAAGTACTGCATTTAATTTTAATGGGCTACATAGGAGCAAAGAATTTGCTTAAAATTTGATGATTTCATATGAATTATTAGGGATCATATACAGATTGATGTCTCAAACATACAGGGAATTTAAAAATAATGTTCTGATAAATATCAATAGATTAATTTCGTTGGTTGCACACTTTTTTATGAGTGTTAATTCTAAAAGAACTTACGTTTTAAAGTAGACTCTGAATCATCGGAAACATTTTGAGTGAAGGTAAGAATTTGATTAAAAAATTATAGAAATGGATTCCAGAGTGATGACTGCTTAACTTCAATTTACTTAAATATCCGTAAAATAAATTTATTATATCAATACAGAAATATCAATAAAATGAAATAAATTTACTTAAAAATTTATCAAATTTCTATTATTAATAATTTCTATCAATGGAAGAACAATTAATGACACTTATATAAATGTAAAAATAAAGTGTCCCTTTGTACATCGGTTGTAGCCCTCGTTGCTTGAAGTCTACTTTTAATAACTATTTTCTAAAATTAGTCTTTGTTTACCTTGATTGAAGCAAGAAAAAAACTTTTTTAATGATACTAAACATGCAGCTTTTGGCAATTGAAGAAATAATTAAAATTTTTATTTTTATTATGGATGATACTTTACTGAATGAATATAATTAATTGATTAAATTATTAGAAAATGTGTAGTATTTCTGGAATATTGTTTCTCAAATTGGATGCTATAATCCCTAAATTTTTCATATCTGATTTTTTTCAGTCTTAGCAATCGGAAGTATTTTCCACGGTTTTATTTGACACAAATATATATTGTGAAATTTCTGATTAAATATTAAAATACAATAATATGAAAAATTTTTATTTCGAAGAAATCCATAATTGGCGCCTAATAAAAATTTTCATCTGTAATAGCCAGTATTAAAAGTAACATGAATATAATGTTTCATTTTCTAACATAGATTTAATCCTAAAATAGGTTTTACTCTTTCCCCATATTTATTTCCAACTAAATACACACAGATATAATTGCAGCGCCTAAAAACTAATGATAATTTTACATTCATAATATTACATAAGTTTTCTTCAGTTTAAAATACAGCTGTACATTTAATTATGTATTAAATCAATAATGGAATTTCGTAATTGTCACTTTTGAAAAAGAAATGACAAGCAGATTTTTTTTTTAACAAAACAAAGTATTTTCAATTCAATGTTTAATGACAATCCTTTTGCATCACAATATAATTTGTTTCTTCCTTCGCCTGTTACATCAGACATGTAGCTTTTCTATTATTATCTTTCTCTGAAATAAATAATGTGTTTTTAATAAAAACAAATGTCATTTTTCTAAAATGGAAATTTATTTTTCACTACTTGACGTAACAAAAATAATTGCAACTTGAGATAGTTAATGATTCTTTTTTATTCAAACAAATGAAACATTCGGTCAACAACAGGTTTTGACTTGTTTCAATCTAATCTTTCAAATTTTTAAAACATAAATTTTTCTATTCGTGAAATATATATTTATTATTCTTTTTTGATTTGGTTAAACAATTTTATTTTCTTTGATACAAAACGTAGGGAACAATATAATGTGGAGCGACCGATGAAATTATTAATTACTTTTGTATACATTTTTTTTAATAATAATTTGAAGACAACATGTTACTTAATTCAATGAAAATAAATGTGAAATGCTTAAATTAACAAGAAAAATCCTTGTCGTTCAATGGGAACTGTAATTACAACGTAATTATAAATGAATTAAATAGAATACAAATCTTAATGTATAATTTTTTCAATTTTATTTTTTTATGATTAATCATGTTTGTTTATTACAAATAAAAATATTTTTTTTACTAAGAAAAACATTTTTTACCTATGTAACAATGAAAAATTTCAGATACTTAACGTTTAGAAAAATAACCATAGATATGTGTGTTATATTAATATAAATTAACTATTTATTTCACTTCACAGTAAATAATTCATTCTTATTTATATGACATATAATAAAAATGTGATATAAATAAGCAGTTAGTTTGAACTTACGTCACTTAACTCCAGCTGCTCGTTTCCAAAAACAAATCTCAATTCACATAGGGAATTGAGATTTATTTTGTTTTGTTTGAGATTGTTTGTTGTTGAAAAATTAGGGAAAACCAAATTTAATTGGTAGCAAATTTTAAATTAATTTTGTTGACTGAAATTTAGTTAAGGATTCAAAATTATCTTTAATTGTTAACATATTAAAAATATTTTGGAAATGCAAATAATTTTATATAAAATTTATACATACACTTTCTCAATTGCTATTAAAATGGAAAACATATCGTATTTTAGTTAAAATATATATTTAAAATTTATTTATATTTAAAGCTTTCTTATATACCAATCGATTTTTGTTATGGCTTAAAAATTTGGCTTCAGCAAATTATTGCACAAATAAATACATTAATTTGATAATTTCTAAAGCAACAAATATTAGGGCTTTTACAGCTTTTACTCAATGTAAAAGTAGCTTTGTTTCCATAGAGATTTTGCATTCTTAATTAATTACAACATGCATTTTATTATAAATTGCTTAAACTTTAATATAAGTAACTTTAAAAAAATAAAAAAACATTATAACTTATTTAGAAGAAACTTATTTCTGAGGTAAAAATAAATTAAAGTAAGAATTTTCAAACTATTGATTAGCGAGGAAAAAGTCTCCTACTAGAAGTATTTTAGTGGCTCCATGTTTGAATTTGAGGCAATTTTTAAAAACACTTGTCAACTCTGTCGTAAAATAAACTTTAATTCTTGTATTTACGACATTTGGTATCCCTTCATGATCCTTCAGAAAATAACAAATGTGAAAAGTTATTAAATTCAAAATTCAAAATAATTAATAACAAAATTAAAAATATAAAAAAAAATCTTATGAATGAAATCTCAGAGGCTTTTAGATAAATTGGGGATTCTTGCCTCTACATAATCTTATCCAGTTCTTCGATGGATATGACCTTGAATATATATCGCTGCTGTAGAGGAGAAATGCATGAGCAGAGTGTATCTCTCGAATGTTCTACTATTAGTTTTAAACTAGATATCTTACTTTCGCTCACATTGAGATTTAACTGGTTTTATAATATTTCAATGATTGTAAAATGTCGACCTGTGATTATAAAAGAAAAGTCGAGAGAAAAGTGTGATTTTATTTAAAAAAAACTAATTAAATTATTATTTTATTAAGTATAAGAGAGTGAAACAGTTTGCTTTATTTTTAGAGATGGTTGTAAAATTAGATATAATAAAAAATACATTAAAATTCATTATGAAACTAAGCACCGTAGAAAATATTCTGCATTAATAAGTATTTTTTGAGATAATGGCGATTAAAATCAAAGCGAAATTGTTGATAGTCTTTCTTGGACACAACAAATAAGGAATCGAAAAATAGTGTTCGTGCCATCTTTAAGACAGCAAAAGCCTGCTAAGCCTTCCTGAAAATAATACGCTTTCCTGAAAATAAATTTGTAAACTAATTATTTTAAAAGCTGATATTGTCCATCTCTGGCAAAACCAATTCAAATACTATTTTGTCTAGTGGGATTACAGAGAGACACTTAGAAGATATTTCAACATATATGATAAGCAAAATTGTATTTGTTATTTTAGCTATTTTTATTTGTTGCGTTGATAAAGACTTCACAATTATAGAGAAATCAGGCAATGATGTTACAGTTAAAGAGATTGAGCAGAAGAAACAAATTTGTTTCCGAATCTGAAACAATTTTTAAATAAATGTGAATTAGATAACTGTAATATATCTGCTATACCTATTAGTTGTGCTATAACTACAGGAGGTACTGGAAAGGAAATAAGTTTAATTTCCTTCAATAAATATGATGTGAAAACAAGTGGAAATAATATCAATTTTCGTCTTATATTCCAATGAAAAATTTAGTACAGGAATTCTTCTAACTTTGTACATGTGGCTCTTGTGTTTTCATGTATTCTATACACTTTAAAAATTGATGGACTTTGTGGAGAATTTTTTTAAACGGAATTCAAAAAATTAAGTTGAGAGATTTATAAAATTGAAAAAAATTAAAAGTAGATTTTCCGATTTCTGTGTACATGTAACTTCTAAGAGAATTTTATCTCTCTCGTTTTCAGAAGGAACTAGAAGTGTTTCCCTTGATCTTCAATTAAAATTCATACATTTGCAATATCGTTTTGATGGAAAAATCAGGTCTTTCTCAAATTCTACATTAATCGATTTTCTCCTGAAATGCTCGACTAAAGAAAGGTATTAAGAATCTGAATATATGCATTGATTATGCCTTTTATCTTTGGTAATTCTTACATAAGTATATAAAAGCTATTTTAGTAAGAGAAAAAGCATAAAATTATAAACATGAATGAGGCTAATAAACTGTATGAAATGGGATGCTTTTTTGAAGAAATCAATGGAATTAGAAAACCTGTGGAGGACTTCATTTTTTTCAAAGATAAATTATTCTTTTGAAAAAAAAATACCAATAACTATAATTAATTGATTATACGGAGCAGAAATTACATTAATGATTAAAATTGCTCCCTCAGCTCTCAGATATGTATTTAGTTCCTCTAAAATACGATATATATATATAT
>JAPDSC010074327.1:0-17498 GCA_026290005.1 Latrodectus geometricus | reverse complement strand
AGTTCTCATTTTGTTCTATTTTTCTTCATGTCAAAGAATCAAATTATATGATGGAACTCTAAGATGGTTGTTGCTGAAACTCTATACTTCCCTATACTTTTGACAGGAATGAGTTTTACCACTTAAATGGTAGCAGTCGGGTGTAAAGTTCTTTATAATTTGCAAGTATGGACATAGGAAGTGACTCTCTAATACTTGCCCTGTCACCCTCAGAAGTATCTTTTCCCTTGAAGGACATTGTTACCTCCACATGTTTAACATACCTCAGTATTTTTTAGAGAACTTGGTACACATTCCAGTTAAGTCGACATTTGAACTCATTGCCATCCGATAACGAGAACGAAATCATAACCAACTGTGCCATCGCAACCAAATCAAGGTGGTAATAGCGATAGTAGTTTTAAAAGTCAAGAATTATTGATAAGTTTTGAACTAGATGGTTAAATTTGGTATTCATTATTTTTAATAAGGAAAACAATTTAACAACAACAAATGATAGAATGAATTGAGAAAAATTGTAGAGGACAGAGAGTCTTCAAATTTTAAAAGAGGTTTTCTTTGCACAAATGAAAAATACCAATAGATAAAAATCATCTGGAAATAAGATGACAGTAATGATATATTTTAAGGATTAATTTTCAACATAAAATTTATAAAAAAAAAACAATTCAAATGATTTAATCATACTATAATAATAAAATAACTTGGGGATTATAAATTAGCAAAAACAATATCGACATTGAAAAACTAGCCACAGTATACAATCCCAAATTGACTGATAAAAGCTTGAAGACTGATAAAAGCTTAAAAAATTATAAATTCTTACTTACATTTTCTAGTAATTAAATTATTTAATTAAAAATGAATTATATACTAATAATAATAAATATTAATAACAAATTAATTTGCAAATAGGTGCATGAGTTAGATTGAACAAATTGTATTCTCATAACAATCATAATACTATTTATCATATAGTACCAAATAACAAAAAGAAGAATTATACTCATCGCTTCAAAATTTTTATTGAAAGCTTATTGTGCTACTTAATAAAAGCACTTATCCATTAATTTTCTGAATTTCACGTGACTCATCATATCTTTTAGCAGAAACATAGCTTACATTTAAAAGAAGAAAATGCTTACATAAAAATGGAATAAAATTTTAATATATAAACCGCATTCCGTCCGCTCCATTGGTTTCATTTTAAAAACTTAATGTATTAAGTTATTGTTTTGAGGAAAATGGGAGATATTTTTCTTTATTTAATGCTTCATTTCAACTATTTCATGACATTTATGAGAATCGAAACGAGAAGGGAATTATATATATATATATAAATAAGATAAAAAGGGAAATATTTAAATGATTTCACTTTAATCAAGTAACATGTTTTTCATTGTTACATCCAAATGCTTTTGTTTTGAATGCACTAAAATGATAATGGAATTCAGGCGGTTTTTATCAGTTATGTAATAACATTGAGTAAAATATAGTAAAATTGTGCGAATCGCTTACTAAAATGGTAATTGTTCTATGAAAATAACATACTTATTTGATGATCTATATGGTGGTTAAGCCTTTATAGTAAGTAATTTAATAAAATTAAACAATATTTAAATTGCCAATATTTAGAACTTATGTCTCTGAGGAGGGTCATCCTACTTCATCAATCGGTTATTAGGATGGTATATCTCGATCACTTTGACTGGTTAAAAAAAAAAGAATAGCAAAATAAGATGGCATTTATAACTTGAAGATTTCTTATTGATAACGATATGTAAGATTTACACAAAAAAGTATATCGCTCGTTGTAATAAGTAATGTGTGTGTGTGTGAGATTGATATAAAGTTGAAAGTTATGTTGTTGTTGCGCATCCCCGAGATTAGCGGAGTTAAATCAACTCCATGAAACTGTGCATCTTGAAGAAGTCTAAAACTAAAAGTGGATTGTCAGTAAGTTTCTGCCTGGTGAGGCCCAGAGAAGAAAGTCTCCTCCTAAAAATACATGGGGCAGTCTTCAAATTGCTTAGATCCTCTAGAATGCTTAATAGTTTTAAGGTGTCCACTAAGAAAGCGAGTAAGTGTGGTATGATCCTGTGAACTGAATACAAGAGCTAGAGAACCTCCTGGGTGACTGCTCCCATATCAGTGATGAACTGGAAGGGTGAGCCATGTGGTTTCAAATTGGTTCTTATAGCTCTCGAAAAAATATCGAAGTACAGTAGAAGTCCATTAATCCGGCATCCAACAGTCCGGAATGCCCGATAGTCCGGCATCACTCCGGAAAATTGTAAAAATTTTGGTTTTCTTCCAAAGTATGTCTGTAAAGCAAATAAAAACTCTCGAGAGCTATTCGGAAGTTTTCTGGGTGGTTCGAGATCATCCGGAAGCGCTCGGTATTGTTCGGAAACAATTAGCACCCGGCTAGTCAATAGTAAACGTAACTTTTGAAACTGTTTATAAAAAAAGTGATTTTCGTTCTAACTGTACACAGGGTGACCATGTTTTCAAAACTTAAGCCTAAATAAAGATACTCAGATGCCGAAACGGAAGAAAAGGAAAAATCAGCTGGGCAGAAGCTGCAGCATCACTAAATAAGTTTATCTCTTTTGCTGAGGCTAGTACAGTGCTTCACAAATTATTGATATCCATATTATTAGAAATAAATTTTATACTAAATGCCAAAAGTCAAGAAAACAAAAAGACATTTGTGACTTTTTTAAATCTAAGTGAAATATGTTTTACAGTACGTGTACATATATTATATGAAATGTAAAATAAACTTTGTTGTATGTATTTGCATACTGTATTCGTAGTTTAATTATTAACCTATTGTTCTTATAATTACCGTCCGATAGACCGGAATTTTCGGTAGTCCGGCACCGAGCCGATCCCGAACGTGCCGGATTATTGGACTTCTACTGTACGAAGAGGTACAGTGGAATCAATAGCATCACAACACCCACCTCGGCCAAGACGGAAAATTGTATATCTAACTACAGGAAGCTGATAGTAAAAATTTTCTTCAGAGCTATTTGTTTGTAATTCCCTGTATTTATTGCATAAAATCTAAATCTGAATTTTTATGTGTACTTTTAAACCTTTTTGGGATTAGTTTTATATAAACAGGCATCTCTCCGATTATTTTTTAAATTTTAGAGATTTTTAATTGAGAAAAAAATGTTGAGACATAGTTATGAAATTTCGCTCGCTGATATGACTTGATGTTTTGCAAATTTTTCTGTCTCACTAAGATTTGTTGAGCGCGAATCAAAATTGCATTGTAAAAAAAATTTCAAAGAGTCACTAATTATGCTTAACGCAAATAAGGGCTAGACTAGCAATTTTAATAAAGTTCCTTAATTTAATACATACAATTTTCGTAACTATGTATGAAAAAAGTTGCTTAATTAAAAAAATTGAAAATAAAAAATAAAAGTTGAAAGAAATTGAGTCTTAGACCTCAGGAAAGGGAATTTCAAATTGGTCGCTGAATGGTTAAAACTCTGGGATTTAGTTCATTGGGGATAGTTTGAATCCAACTCGGGTGTGAATATTTACATTGGTTTGGAATTCTCCTTAAATTTTAACAGACTTAACTTATTTTCCAAAAAATAATAAGCGAAGAAGAAAAGACTTACTTAATTACGCTAAAGATGTGAGTTGGTGGAACAGTAGTATTTACTAAAATGATAGTCCAAGACATGTAACAGTTGAGCAACCTTGGTAGCTTTTAATTAGGTGACACACTTAGCTACCACATTAGCTCAGAACATTGTAAATGCCGGAATATAACAGTTGTGCAGCCTTGGTAGCTTTTAATTAGGTGACACACTTGGTAGCTAAGTGTGTCACCTAATTAAATTAATTGGTAGCTAAGTGTGTAGTGTGTCACTGGCTCAGAACATTCTAAATTCAGGAATGCAATGAAAATAGTGCTTTCAGGAGAACTGTCATATATACATCAACTGATTCTTTCATCTGCTGAAGTATTGCTTAACTGTTTAATGAGTTGCAATGCTTATGATAAAATCTATAACAGAGAGATATCAATAACTTAGTTAATAGCAGTTTCTTCTGAGTATCCTTTTCCATAGCTAAAAGGAGTGGCTTCATCACCTATTAACATTAAGATTCTTTTATTGCTTTGCTACTAGTCAATTAAATAATTTTTTAACCTAAATTGGTAATCATATTATTATAATAGAGCTAATATCAAGCTCAAGATAATTTTCATTATCTTCACTTAGTTCAATTACCGTTTTCAGCAAGAAATTACATCTTAGGATTGTTTTCTGATATAATTTCACAGCTGTATTCTCAGAATAAGAGACGAGGAAGATTGAAAACAATCAGGAAAATATAAGGAAAGATAATTTTTACTTTTGGTCACAACAATTGAAAATGACTGAGCAGAGCAATTTTCAAGAAATAAAATAACTTACTAAAACTCACTTTGCAATTGGTATCGTATGACGAGAAAAACTCGTGCAGTGCTTTTTTTATAAGAATGTTAAAAGTATGCGATTACTATATATGGCATAATACCAAATTATTTTCCCTCGTTATTTTAAAAATGCGTGTTTGATGATTTCCTGCAAATTGAATTTTTGCACAAATATTGAGTTTCGATTGGCTTTGTTTACTATCTTGTAGGCATATATAGATCAAGTATTATCTACTCTTTGTTATTAAGATGAAAGAAATTCGTACTATTACTACATATGGTATGTTACGATATATTTTACAAAGTATGGAAATAAAATTGAAATTTTTCTATTTAAATTTCATCTTAAATTCCTTTGTATGACACTGAAACAAACATTAAATCCAAGTCAGCTGTTGCATTAGAAATTTATGTTTAAAAAATAAGCTTCTACTAGTGTAAATAGATCTAATGTAAGAAAGCGTAGTGGTTACTTAAATTCAATAATGTGTACTTAATAATCATAAGATAATTGTTAGAAAAATTAGACGAGATTTTATTATTTCTGCAAAATTAAACAAACCTCTAACATCTCATTGCTTATATTTCACTACCTTCAGTAAGCTACATTTTAAATCTACAATAGCTTTACAAATCTTTGAAATTTCTTCTTAATTTTTAGAGCTGGTATGGTAATTAGTGTATAATATATAAAAATAAGTAAATAATTTCATTAAAATCAGTGCAATACTTAACAAAATAATCAACTGTAAATTAAAATTCCCTTTATTTTGAACAACAAAATATATAAATGTAATCTAAACTCTTAAAATTACAATTGTAACATTCATTAAGAAGATATTCCAAGAAATAATTTATTCAAATGCCGATAGAGAAAATCATAAAATTTAAATATTAATTGCATTGACTTTTGGCAAAAGCAAAAAGTAAAAATCGGTCAACAAAAACAAATAAGTTTTAATCGTATCTTCAATAAATTCATTAAACAATGGGATTATGAATACCGCAGAAAGAGTTAAAAAAGGTTAAAGCTATCGTTTCCTGCATCTTCCCCTAACAGAAGCAATTATTCAAAAGAAATGAGGATTACCTTTCCCCGCTGGGAAGTTAAAAAAATAAAGGAAGAATTCCCCAATCAATTGTTAATTAGGGAATAGAAGGGGAAAAGAGCTCGGTTTATTCGCCAATGACAGCTGTTTTGCATTTTGAGGGTACATTTTTTATTCCATTGAAGTCACTTAGGGATTCTAATAGGGAATTATTTTACTAATTCTAGAGGCTTTACAAAAGTTGAATATAATGATATATGGCAGCGTTTGTATTTATATATATATAACAAATGATTATAATTAAAACAGAATTAGAATAAAATTATTAGAAATCTATAATGGTTAATGTCTTTGAGTTTGTTTCATGTACACTTCAAATTATTAAAATTTAAATAAGATTTAAAAATATTTAGTTTCCAAAATATAGTATAGGGGGGAAATAGTTGAAGTATTTCGCAACCAATCAGAGTATATTCTCAAAACAAAGTAAAGATATTTAAGCGTTGTTAATCTGATTTCTGTGTTTAAGAATGGTAAGCATTTTTTAATGTCGTAGTTTGTCAACCATCAAATACCAAAAAAAAAAAAAAAAAAAAAAAAAAAAAACATAAAATATAAATCCAGTTTGTAACTCAAGGATAATTTTTTGTAAACATAATTAGGCTCAAATCTACAATTTAAAGTAAATTCTGAACCACTACAAATACTTAAGCTTGAGCTACAAATCGAATCCTAGAGCCGTTGAACTCAAGGTCAGAGCACTTTACTCTTCGGAGCAAGTACGATGTCTTTGATAGTTTTTATGATTTAATAAGGATTTGTTATTTGTTTGTCATTCTGAAGTCACATTTTACATTCAAATGTTATTCATTTAGGATTAACAACTTAAAGTGGATTCTAAACAACTATAAATATTTTGATATGACGAGAGAAATTAAGACTTAAACTATTGATGAAAAACCCAAAGTGATTACTAGCTGATTCAGCAGTTAGTCTGGCTATTTATTAAGATAAACAATGCAATAGTGTGTGTGTCATATTATTTCTCAAATAAATTAAACGCCCATATTCTCTCTAAGGGAAAAAACAAAACAAAGTAATCTTTCTGTATTAATACTCAATTTTAGAGCGAATAAAACAGTTTTGTATACGTAAAAAAATCGCTCAAATCGTTTGCAATAGAACTCATTGTGCAAATCGTGAAGAGTTTTGGGAAATTTTTCCATAATTAATATATTTTTTCTAAGTTTAAATTATGGTTAGTATTCTTAACAATAGAAAATTAAGCATCCTTTTATGTGAAATTCACATATAAACAATTCAATTTATTTCTTTGGGCTAGATTTAGTTTATTTCTAAATTTAGTTCTCTCTCATAAGCATTTAATATTGCTCGGGATTTTTGGGAAGAAACTATTATGTTCTTAAAATCTAAATTTAGCACAGCTTGTCCTTTTTACGCCTATCTTCCTCCCCAAAACATAACAATTCAATCTCCGTTTACTCTTCTTAGAAATTAAATTACTTCAAAAATAGCCTGAGAGTTTGATATTGTAGATAATATGTAACATATGTGACGCTAATGATTTTAGCGAAAGAATGAAATACAAAACCTTTTATCCTAATTATACAATTAAAGGATAAATATAGCAGTTCTTATTAAAAATTTAAGTATAGATAGGTTGTTAAAGTTTTGTTTAAGTATGATTAACGTTACTTAGTTTAAGTAATAAAAAACACGTAAAGAAACAATAATTTCGCACCATCCTGAATTCTTCTTATCCTGAAGAATTAAATCACACCATCCTGCAATCTGAAGTTTGTTTGTTTTCTTTGAATTTATATACATCAATACTTGACAAACTATCACTGTTTTGAATTTCATGCTTAAATATTATTTTATTCTTTCGATAGAGTCCACACAATGGCCATCAATTCGAACTTGCTTGAATGATACTTCCTTTCAATTTTAGTTGTATTTTTGTTGACACAATAAACCAACCATCACTTATTGTCCAATCCCTGTTGTAGAAGCATGCCTGCTGAAGCTCTAGAGCTTATATATAGCAATGAACATCCGTTTTAGCTTGGGGATTACTACTTGGAGCTAACACTGATTTTTCTCTGTAAGACTATTTTCCAGTTATCGAAGTCACTGTTCTTGTTCCACTTTCCCTTTGAAAGATTCTTCTTTTTGTAAGAGTCGTGATAAAGGCTCTGCTATTTTAGCATATTTTCCACAAATCTCCGAAAATAACCTGTTAAATCTAAAAATCAACGAATACCATGAATAATATTAGGAATTGGAAATTCTTTTATTGATTTATCTTTTTTCAAAAATCCCCAGTATTATATATTCCTTATACATTAAAAATAAATCCTAAAGACTATTTCCTTTTTTTTTGTTTTTATCGAGTTTACATTTTGACAATTTTAAAGGCAAATCAGAATATCTTAGTCCCAAAAACCTTTTTCATTCGCTTAATCGCATTCCAATTCTTCGCTGGTATTAGAATATCATTAAATAACACAAAACATTCTTTATTAACAATGGTCTCAATACCTGATGCATTAATCATTGAAATTCTGAAGGTGCTTTCGTCAAACCAAAAATCATATGTTCAAACGGATCTGTTTCAGATGGGGTAGTAAAAAAAAGTTTTTAACTTAGCTTCTTCTGTCAAAGGTATTTGAAGATAACCAACCATAAGCTAAATCTAATGCCGTGAAAACATTGCATACATCAAAATGTTCTAATAAACTAGAATTTCTGAGCAAAGCGAAATTATATTTAATTGTCTAATTATTTAATTTTCTGTAATGTACGGCAAATCTATCCTCACCATTTATTTGTGAAATAACAACACTGGACTGGCATAAAATGATCTTTTTTAAGAAACTTCTTTTCATTGCTTTAGAAGATTCTTTATCATTGCATTTGTTTTATAGAAACGAAAGCAAACTAGTTTACTTCCTGGAACTTCATTGACTTCCACACATCTCAGTCAATGTAATACATCTTAACTTGACTTAGAATCAATACAAAACAATCCCTATAATCATTGATTAATTTCACAATTTCTAAATTTTATCTTAAAAAATTATTTTATGAAATTTATATCATCCATTCAAATTGCGCATTTTTCTTTATTTACATTATACACTCTTTAGTATCATCACAAAAATTATTAAATGGAAAAATATATTAAGAATTCAAACCCTAATCCAGCGATATTGCTTTTCTTTTTACTTAATGCCACTTGAAAGAATAAATACATAATAAGAATTATCAATTTATCAATTTTAGTTTAAAAAATTCAAAATTTTTTTCCTCTTATATAACACCGTTTTCTTATATCTTCTATTTTCGTCTGAATAAAAATTTACTTTATTTTTTCTATTATAAGAGCTTCTTCTGTTTTGAGTTTTTGTTTGATGTTTTGATTCGGCATTCACTTCACAGAAAATGATATATTATTCGAATACCAGAATTACAATTTGAAGCCAATTCGGACGACCACGATTTTTGTTTTGTCTAGAAAGTCTATTCCAACAATTAGGTCATCATTTACGACGAATCTCAGAGTGGTGAGCTGACGTCATCAATTTTTAATTCCACTAGTGTATTCACGAGAGTGAAGGCAGATGCTATAGTAACGTTAAATCCAAACAAATTTTTCTTTAACGGAATTATAGTCAGTTTTAACTTAAGTGCAAATGATATTTTAATTAAAGAGATGTTTGATTTTATAAGCTATTTTTCGGATCAGAATTATTTATTTTTGCTTCCTTTATATAAGTAAAGACGTTTACTTATATAAAGGAATTTTATAAAGGAATTAAATAATTAATAAAGGAATTATATAAAGGAATTTTGTTTTCCAAAAATGAAGTTATTTTAAAGCAAGCAGTTTTTTTTATCAAATCAAAATCGTAAATAATAAGGTCACGCACTTGAGCACTTACGCGTTTTCATCGAATGTTAATGTAACTCTCTAATTTTTCAGCAAACCTACCACCTATTCACTGATGACACCTTTTGATGATAATATATATTTTCACCAACTTACTCTGCAATAAAACTATTTTATAATTAAATAGATAATCTTAAGGCTAATTAGTTTTATAAATTCATAGTTGTATTAAAAATAAAATTTGTCTATTCTTTAATCAATTTGTATTTGTGGTTATGTTCTTCCGAGATACCCTGTAGATTACTTACATTTTTTTTTTTAGAAAAACTTGATATTCACTTATATTTGCTGTGTAATTCAAGAGTTAACACAAACAATTCATTAATTACCTTCATTTTGGCAAAATTTTATTAAGTAATCTTTTCACGGAAGTTTATTAATTATTTTTGTTTTATTCTCAGCGAATTCATGAAAATATATAGAAAATAAAAATAATTATAAAACCATATGCATCGTGAAGCCTCTAGAAACTATTCTTATACATAATAATGACTAACATTCCATTTTTAAAATCGATACTTCCGTTTTGAGATATTTTAATCGCAAAATAAAAAAATAAGAAATCAGCTCAAAGGAAATTGTTAGTCAAGATTAATTATCCAAGAAGCATCATCAAAAGGCTGATTTGCAATTGCAGAAAAATTAATTTTAATTGCACCTGATGTTTCCAAAATAGAAGAAATAATGAGCAGTTGGGAAAAGATGAAGTTTTAATCATTTTTTCAAGCAAATTCATTAAGCAATCGGATTACAAATACCGCCGGCAAGATTAAGAAAATTTAGAAGGCACTTTTGCAGTAAGAAGTCATTAAGAAGCTAAGGTGAGGTTCTTCCTCTCTTATGAGGAAGATAAGGAAATGGGGGAAAATATTCCCCGATCTTCCATTAATTAAGGAAAGATTTCCCGCTTTTGCTGCGGAGAAAAAAGTTGTATTTATTGAGAATTGATTATTGTTTTCAATTCTGAAGCAAAAGTTTGGTTCGTCCTATGTGAGGAAAAATTTTAGACATGAATCTAAGATTCTATTAAGTCCATGAAAAAAAAATCTTATCTGAATAATATTATTTTTGATTATATTTTAAATAAGACTTTTCATTGAACACATTTTATTTAAATCAAAATGATATTAACTATAAACTTATATTAAGGTTTAATTGAGGATATAAACATTCGAAAGAACTTTTTTTAAACTATATTTATATAAATATTTTAAATTATTTCTTTGAAAGTACCAAATAGAATCACAGTTGATTTAAAAGAAGACTGTGCCTATAAAAATTGATTTGATAACTGTATGGTCTACAACAGTTTCGTCAAGATTAATTAAAAGAAATTTCTGAGTATTTACTTAAGATTCGACTATTTAGCTGAGAGGACAGAAATCTAACTTTTAGTTCAACAATTTACATATTGATTCTACTCTCTCTCCATTTCTCTCTCTCTCTTTTTTTCTTACTCTACTTAAACATGGATAGTATATAGTGCCTTATACATGGAATAATTTTCAAACTGTAAGTTATAGTGAAATTAATCTTTGTGTGCAAAATATTTCCAAAAGCAATAAATAATTTAATGTTAAAATAATATAATTCAAATATTTTGGAAAAAGCCTACTCAGATACAAATACAGTTACTTTATTTTAGTTTGATTTTTTTTCTTTGCAGCAAATATTCACTTTTTACTATGAAGCGTAATATCATTTTTAAACAGTTGATTTAAATTTTTATTCCAATTGATTGGACATATATTTTATTCCTTAGCTGTAATTTAAAATGCTGAGTAATAAAAGCATAATGGCCCAGTAAACTAATTTTAATAAAAAAACACTTTTATAAATAAATTATCATTACTTACGTCCTGAAATGTTTTAGTTAATTATAACTGTATTTTTTAATTAGAAGCATTTTTATTATTAACTTTTTAAATACAGATTCATTCATTTAAAGAAATTCTTTAGAGAGTTTTTCTCAGCTCTAACAATTAATTAATTAAAGCTATTTTATATGCATCATCCTTTGCTTAATTTTGTTGCATTCCAACAATGGAACAATTTTCTGTTGCTACATTTAATTGTAACAAATGAACACATTTAATAATAAAATTAAAGGTTAAATTTCATATGTAAAGTTTATTAACAAAATGCTTTCCCAAGTATAAATTTTAATATAAATTTTTATTATAAATTTACAAATAATATAACTATATATCTCAAATAACATAAATTATAAAATATTGCATTTTATTCTTTACTGCTGATTTACAAATAGGCCGCGGTTGCCTGGTTGGTTAGGGCACCATTATCGTTACCGGAAAGAAGTGAGTTCGAATCTCCAAAGATCGACCGAGTTCACTAATGGCGAAAAGTTTTTCTTTTCTTTTCAGTTTCTTTTCTATATGATTTATATCTTTATTATTTTCTTTTATTAAAACATCAGTTAGCACTTTCTTAAATTATATAAGTTATTTCTGGTATTTTGAAGCTGTCTAAAATAAGCAAAGTTCTCTGAAACCTTGGAAAAAATCCACTCTTACAATCTCTTAATTGTTTTGAAAAAAAACAAAAACGAGCATGTCTAAGCTTGTCTTAATTTAAAAAACGAATTATACTCGTTATCCGTTCTTAAATGAAGACAATTTTGGACACAATGCAGTTATCAAATGTATCGAAAGTCTTAGCGGCGTACGTTAATATAAGCTTACGTTATTTTATCAGCATAATTATTTATCAATCAGATTATATATATTAGAATATATTTATGAAATTCTTTAAAGAATATCGCCATGTGCGTGGCATCTTATTTTAATCAATTAAGAACTTACAGTTTTCTCACAGGTATATTATTATCTTCTTAATTTGTTATGAATATCTATAGCTGAAAATAAATATTGGTTTCTACGATTCCGATAAGTTAGTAAAACCAATAAAAGAATTATAGTAATTAAAGCATAAAAATTCATCAAAAAAGTTAAAATAAAATTCAAATTATTTGTGCATTTTATTAGGAGTAAATAAATACACTTTATATTTAAATCGTCATCAAGATATGTTACTTCTCCCCTCAAGATCATGATTCAATTTCCCGAATTGAGTTGAAAGAAAGGGCAAAATAACTGTTTGCGGATTAATGACCTCATTTGGCAGAAGCCATTGAACCAAATCATCCATATTAGTCTAATTGCAAACTTTTGACGATAGTTCTTGATGAATGAAAAGTGCTGAAACTACAGAGAGAATCTGGTTTCTGTCTCGTTCTAATTTGGCTTGAAATGAAAAAAATCTTGCCATTCCTTCTACAGTTAATGGTGAATAATGAGTCGATTTGTGTATCTTTTTGGCGGGGGGCTTATCAGCCGCAGTACTAGAGAAACCCCTCTTTTAATTAAGTTTTCGCACCAGTGCCAGAAGAAATAATATGTATTGTACAGATGTAGAAATAGCATGGCTCAATTAGACTCTTCATTTTATGGTGTGGTAAAGAAAATTAAATTTAGTATAAATGTAAAGAACTTTAGAAAAATAAAATTTTAGAAAGTTACTCTAATAGATATTTTTATGCATATTAAACTACAGATTTTTTGTATAATCATCATTTTACTATTCGTTTTTTTCTTAATTTACAGCAAAAATTAGTATTTTGATCCCAATTTAATTAATACTTTTATTTTTGAATTTGTTTAGAAATAGATGCTTAATTTCATAAAACAATTTTATTCTTTTGAAGAGAAATTGTACAACATAATGCGATAATTTTATCAGAATAGGGATACTGAAAGTATATGCAAAATATTTCAGTGCCAAAATGATAGATGTATTTTCCATTTATGCTACTATAGTCCTTGGCCTGAATTCAATATGACGAGATATTATTTAAATATGGATTCTATAAGCTCTTAGAATCATCGATAAAGAAAATTAGTCAATGCTAACCAAATGATATTTTTTCATTTTCTCAGTGATATTAGTTTTTCAGACTTTTATTTGTAATTTTTTTCCATTTTTCGTACAAACGATCCTATATTTTAATATTAGAGATATGAGAAAATCAATAAATTAAAATTTGAAATCTGTGACTTATCTTAAATTACTCTATCTCGGTAACTAGTCACACTGACTTTTAGGAAAATAATACTTAAATTATAACCAATTTGAAAATGCAATTTCCTAATTATGTAACAGTTTGAGCGGATGTAATTTGATTGGATTTAAATCAGAAAAGTATGCTAGTAACTCCTTTCATTGTATTACTTTAGCTTCAAAACTTTTTCCACAAAAACTGTAAGATTATAATGCAATATGTAAAAATGAAAATGATGAAAATATCAAGCGCTGAAGAATATGCTGCGATTTGATTTCAGGACTTGGTTTTCATATATTTTGGCTTTTAAACTGCCATTCTGAGTAATATGCTCTTCCATAACCATGTATGCTGATTCCAATCCATAATATTTGCACATCTAGTCCGTAATATTACCATCCTTGAATGAATGTATAGTTGTTTTGAGAGCTATTTTTCTCATTATACAAAAAACATATAATAAGGTATAAAAGTAAAGGTGCCTATATAATACTCAAAATTAAATTGGGATTCTTCAGTTGGATTTACTTAATCATTTCGCATACAATATCTTTGTCCAAAAGTCTACTTTTTTCAGTCTGCAAAATGGGTTAGGTTCAACAGCATGAACATAATAGGCCTTACTGCATGGAATCACCATGATTTCAGATCATTTACCTTAATCGTAGATGAAGGTAATCGTAGATGAAATTAATAGTATCTGAAGGTCATTCAACAGTTGAATACCGTTGTCTATTTTGTCTCCACAAACTTGAACTCACACTTTTTGATCCTCTAACATCTGTTATACTTCTTTGTGTTTACCTAGATTCAATTTTCCAATAAATTCTCAAGCCATGTCTTCTTGTTAATTACTTTGTCAGGATGTTTTCAAGTCATAAATTTTCGAAACAGATGCAAAACATTTGAATTTCACAATAAAGGCGAAGATGAAAAGCTTTTGCGAAATTATAGCATTTCTACTAGCACTCCATTTCTAGATTTTATTACGAACATTTAATTTTACAGAAAAATTTTATCTTTTTTACTAAGCTTTAATTTATACAGGTTTTATTTAAAGTTTAGGAATAATATAATAAGCAATAATAATAATAATAGATATAACCTTTAATTATATTTTAGTAAAGCATATATTAGGTTGGAGAAAAAGAAATCCATTATTTTTACGTGAACTTTATGTAACTTCTTTTCGATTCACTTAGTAAAATGGTTTAAAACAGCTTTCATGTAGATTTTTAGGTCTTGCGCGTTACGACTGCTGACATGCGGTTAACTTCGATCATTTTTGATATTTTATAGACATTTTCGGCGATGCTGTATCCACATGCGAGGTGTTTCTCTAACATCAAAAATACCCGAACGGAATCGACGAAACAAAAATTGTACGTAACTGGTTGTTACAGTCTTATACAGGACGATAAACACCTTTCACAATTTTAGCCACCCGGCTATCTTTTTCGCCGTTACAAAAGAAAAACGAAAATGTTTCGAATTTTCTGTTTGTTGTCTTTCATTTTTAAAACCTTGTACTCGTAACTGAATTAATCAAACAAAAAACCGCAAGAGGATATTTTAGTGTCAAATGTCACCTTTCCAACGAGCATCAATCTGAAATTGTTTGATAGATACCTCACGAGACAGCGATCACTACAGACGTCTACCGAATAAATAATGGATTACTTTTCCCCCAAACTAATATTATGTAAGCTATTCCAATTTCATTAATTGTGTGCATTTAAATTCGATCTTAATTTCAAATGATCCATTCAGTTCTTTAAATAATATAAATCACCTATTTTCCTTTTTACAGAAATTTGCTAAATTATCTTTTTCTAAATTCTTAAATTTTAGAAGAGTTTAATTATTATTTCGTAAAGTGGAGTGCATGAGATTCTAAAACTATCAATTACATCACCAGTGACTAAATCCTGACCACTGTATGAATAGAAAAAAAAAATACTCGGTAGAATACTATGAAAGAGATTTTAGTACAATTGAAATGTTTACTGTGTTTCTTTCTAACA
Source organism: Latrodectus geometricus (assembly GCA_026290005.1). NCBI lineage: Eukaryota > Metazoa > Arthropoda > Arachnida > Araneae > Theridiidae > Latrodectus > Latrodectus geometricus. Next base: position 1,924 of record JAPDSC010074327.1, on the reverse strand, counting down.
AAAGATGCCCTGGGGTCCCATAAGTATTTTCTCACTTCATCTTTTTTGAATGTAAGACCTTAAGAGCATTTACTGGAGTTATTTCCACACTATGTTTTCATTTCGTAAAAACGTTTGTTCCATTGAACAGAATTTACTTGAAGTGACTCTAATGTTTCAGGTGTAGTTCTTATGTTATAAAGAAATAACTAAACAATATAAATTTTTTAAGCATTTCTTAAAGAAGATTTGTTATAATGCGTTTTAGAGCAGGATTTGTAATTTCAGAATTTGTGTTTAAAGATGAAATTTAATTTTATTCTATATATAAAATCTAATGCTAAGTTACAAATCTTTACAATAAGGAACTCGTAAAAATATTTCTTTTTGTATTTTTATCCCCAGCTATACAAGAATTTCGATTTTTCATCACTACAAGTGGCGTAAGTGATGGTAATTGTTTGATTGGGAATCCAGTAATTGTACCATTGTTACCCTGAAATAGGTGAATATTCATAATTAAGAAGTAGGGACCAAACAGAAGGCACTTAAATTTCGCCTGCCACCACCAGTGATCATTTCGCATGGAGGACATTGCGACCACGACATATTTCACGAATCCCAACCATTGGTAATGAACACAAAAAGTCTTCGTTTGCTGAGGGATTCGAACTTTTTAGCTTCCGATAAAGGTTTAAACGATCTAACCACCAAAGATACTACGTCTTTTGTTTCATTTATCTTGTTAATAAGTTTCATTGTTCTGCACAATAATTTTACAATAGTATTAAAGCATCTATAATAATACATAAATTGGATTTTGGAATATTTGGTTTTTTGTTTATATATAAAGTGTCATCAATATCGTTATAAAATGCCTAAATATTCTTATATCCTTTCTTTAACTGTATCGAATATAACTCAGGATAATTTTACTTTAAGCTTAAAAGCAGTGTGTGTGTGTTTATTTTTTATTACATATATTTCAATTCATTTGTTTGTAGTAAATATTAAAGAAATATTAAAAACTATAACAGTTTAACATGTATACTCTTTTGCAGCAAGAAATATCTTTCATTGAATCAGATATTAAATTTACTACTTTTTGGTAACAAGAAATCCTTTCCTTTCCTTTTTAATCTACATGTAAATAAAGTTTAATCTCATAAGATATAAAAATAAAACTCCATTATTTTGTGCTTGAAATAAAATATTCCTTACAACAATTTAAATTTTTTGATTAATGCTTTGAAATTTTAAAATAATTTAAAATATTTATTTTATTTTTATACATTTAAATGTATGGCAAATAATAATTTATTTGCCATAAATGTAACAACATTTTTGGGTACACTACGGAACACAACATTAACTAAAAAACGATCAGATAAGACATAAAATCAGGGATTAAACTTTATTGCATTTGAATATTTGTCATAATTTGCTTTGTTTTATTCATAAGTATTTATTTTCCATAACCTCACAAATTACTTGTTTTTAACTGAGAAATCTGTAGATCCTTTATAAGATTGATATCAACAGGTCAAGATCTCGTCACTCATCACATTTCGGGTATTTATTTTCCATAACCACAATTATTACTTATTGTTCTTAACTGAAAAATTTGTAGATTCTCTAAAAGACTTGATATCAACAGGGCAAGATCTCATCACATTTCCCTCATTGTGATAAACCATGTCTAATTAGGCACATCTGTTAATAATAACATCATTTTCAATGCTAATCCATAATTAAAGATGCAATATTATGGCTTACGTTTTCTTATGTTGAACTTGAAGAAAACAGAATAAAGCTTTTAATCAGAGTATGAGTTATTTATTTTGTGAAAGTAATACTTTAATGTCCTTGTTTACTTCAACTATTTATATTGAAATAAGGTAAATTTGAAAATAAAAGTTGTATCTGAACTCTTGGACATTAATTT
>JAPDSC010074324.1:0-10523 GCA_026290005.1 Latrodectus geometricus | reverse complement strand
TTATTTACTGGAGAGAATATATATGAAAATGCTTTTAGAAATTTTTAATGAGACTTTAAAAATTAAAAATAAGGGGTTGCCTAATAAGTCTTTTCAATAATAGAGAATCATATCTTAATATCAAAAAAATAAAATTATAATGTTAAATAAAAAATTGAATTCAAAATTAGTCACAAATTAAAATATTTTAATAAGTTTTTTTTATTTTTGATAAATAATTTTTTTTTTTTTTATAATTAAATATGACTAATTTAGTCTTCAGCCACAAAAAAGTAATACATTTTGTTTTTGAATTTTTTGAATAATTTCTTTTACTTTTGAATATTAATGTTATTGATATTGAAATAACTAACTGTAATGAGGTTATTTTTCACACTTTTATTGTAGTTGAAAAACCCCTTGTATCATTGTCTCATAAATATTCACATCTTAATTAGAACTATTCTTAAAGTATCTCATTGACTGAAAAAACTTTTATTTTTCTAACTTATTAATAAAAACATTTCAAATAAATTATTTCCAAGGACTCTTAGTATAAGGAAATAAAGGTAAGTGTTCTCAGTCAGTATGTAGCAGCCAGGTATTTATGTATTGTGAATACTCACATCTGGTTAAAGTAGACGGTAAGTACAGTGGTTAATAAAGGTAGGTTTCTGTCTTGTACTACGTGCATAGTACTATTGTTGTTAGTAAGTACTATTGGGGCTTGAATGCAGCTTTAAAAATGAACAGCTCATGAGTACTTAAAGAATATTTTTAAATTTATTATCTGATATTAAAATGAGTGTTATGAAGTCATTAAGAAAGTTGAAATGTTTTTTAGAAAATCTGACTATTATTAATGTTGGTAGAAAAATGTTAGATAAGCAGAAGTGCATCGTAGTCTTATTTGTAAAAAATTATTTGTCTGCAGGGATTTCAAGTAAGAAATCTGGGTCTAGATTACTATTCATAGATAATTATTTTATAATGGTGCTTTAATTATCAATAAGAGTGATTAAATGCTGTATTAAGATTCTAGATTATCTATTTAGTTTTAGAAGGACAATTATATATATTTATATTAGTTGTATAAGCACTAGATTATTAGTTATTTAAGAGTAGCATATTTTTTTCTCCTTACATTGGATCAATTCAGAATTTTAAAGTTCATCTTTTCAAATTTTCGGTTCATGCGATAGCTATGATATGTATTATTTAGGGCGAAGGGATGCCATGAAGGAAGAAAAAATATTGCATTTATTCCTGAGAAAATTTTTCTGGGTATGAATATTTTTGTGATTCTTAAATATTAATTTTTGAATTAAAGATATGACCTACTTTGTATGAAAACGTGTAATTAATTGCGTAACACAGAAATCATTCAATAAAAATAAATAACAACGGGGTTTTTGTTTTAACACAGTAAGAGAAAATATTTATTTCTTTCTTTCATATAATGAAACGTGTAATTTTAGTCTTAATTTTCTGGAATTTCTTGATGATAAATTATTTTAGTTATTCTTGTTTAATTGTAAATGCAGTATCGAGGATTTTAGTTTTGAAATATTACTCGAGCAAGATTTTTCTTAAACTTATTTCACATTAAAAAAGCTTGTTGTATTTTACATTATTTCAGTAAGGTTATAAAATTAATATTTGGTTGTTAAGCGCTAGTATTGAAAATATAGTTTATTGACATGTACAAAGCGACTAGTACTAAGTTAATCTGTTTCTATAATATAAACCAGGAAAAAAATGAAGTCTTAATAATCAAAATATAAAAGTAAACTAAATCCTCATATTTCTGAAATAGTGGTATTTATTAATTGTTTCCTTTTTCATATTTAATAAATATAATGTCCTATTTAGTTTTTCCACTCTAAAGGAATGTTAGAAAAAGGGGGTATCTATCTTTTCAATGATTATTTTTGATGGAAGCCCAAAAAAAAAAAAAAAAAAAAAAAATCGAAAAACATTTTAACAGAAATACATTTTATATCGTCATATTCTCAAACTTTTTCTTGACATTTTCTAATTTTTTATTAATTTAAGGATATCACCGTCATTATTTTATTACATTCTTAATCATTCACGAAAATTATTGTTTTTTCTTAAATCATATGAATGCATTTCTTGCAATTGCGGTTAATTAAAAAAATTCAAGAAAACGTATTTTGATTTGCACTAGTCAGAGTTTGTAAAATTCTTATTCTGTTCGTCTCTGGTTGAATTTCTAAAGGCTGCGATTTAAAATAAAAGCTATGCATCATGTCGAAGCTTTGGCAGTTTAGTTTAAAACATACCTAATTGATTCCTACTTTCTTAAAGTTACTCTTATGACATGATGGATTTAAATTTCTAGTAGTTTTTCAAATACAATAATTTAGCTAACTCTTGTTTCGGAGTTCCAATTCTCTTTAAGATCGAAGCATTCATTAAAATTCATATCTAACCACAAGGAGTACAGTAGAAATAGTTATTGCACAGTCTTCTCTTTTTTACACTGCTGCCCATTTAAAATAGAAAGACGAGAGACATTGCATCTATAGTTGGAAGATAACACGTTATAACAAAAATCAAGGGACTACTGCATTTTGTGAAGTGTGGACAAAATCAGAAATAATTATGATTGGTTTAACCCTATTAATGATTGGTTGAATTTTCAGATGCAAGAAGCAAAACAGACTTGTTTCTCACCATTGGTGATTATAACCACTTCCAATGATGGTTAAAGCACCTCACGATGAAATTAAAGGGCATTGATTTATTGTTTTGTCTTTGTTTATATTTGTTATTGTCTTTGGTTTATATCAGTCGATGCGCCTTTCTTCACATATTGCTAAAAATTAATTGCATATTGCGATAAATCTCGAGGCATTTTCAAGGATGAACCACACATGAACCATCGGGGGAACAATGAGGAAAAGAAAGGTATTCAATCTGATGGGTAAAGATCACTTGAATATTACGTCAAGTGCGATCAGAAATGCGCAACGCATATGCACATCCCACACCGTTTGTAGCGTCATTGCCTCGTAGAAGAAATTCGAACAAGTTTCTGTGTTCTATTGAGAAACAGTAATAGCCTGTTTAATTGTGAATTAGCTTTCATTGAAATTGTGCTGGGCAAAACCAAGCAATTGTGGTGTGAATATGTAATTGCAGGAGGAAACGGTGTTCAGAGCACTGATTGGAAACCGCTTTGTTGCTCATACGCATCATTTGTTGTGCCCATGAAAGCGATGAATCTCTCTGCCACATCCCTAACCATAGCAAAATAAATAGTCTGTAGAACATTAGTTGGTGTTTGCTCGTACCATTCAACGTCGTTTGCAGCCGAGTTAGTTGTTCAATGGTTATTTTTTTGCGCACAAATGCTAATTACAATTGAACTTACGGTATAAAATTGGATTCCAAATCACTAGAGCTCAAAGGGGTATTCGAACCTACGAACTGCTGAATTGAAGCCCAGAGTTCGGCTGCTGTCTTGGGCATTTGCTGCTGAATGGAATGCCCGTAACGTGTACATTGAGCTTCGTTTGCCTTTGATTCGAAACCACAGGCGTTTGTACCCCCAATAGTGCGATGAACATGGACAACAGAATGAATTGCCTTTAGTTTTTGAATCCTACTTTTGACAAGTGTTAGTCAGATTCGAGTCTTGTAAGGCAGTGTGGGGAGACTGCTGAATTGTTGGGGTCATCGCTATACTGGTCCTACACCCGTTATGATTTAGGACTGTATGAGATTTCAGTTTCTAGTATGCATTGTTATGGCTAGCAGAGTGTTTACCGGTGTCTCCTTTTCAGCATATATCAAATTTTACGGAACATGCTTGAAAAACTTAAGTGGAGAATATTCGTTCAAAATCGAATTCATTGCAATCTGGGTACTTCTGTCTCATGATCCGTGTCATGCTGATCTTATTCAATCATCTTTCTGATTTTGGTTCATATTACTGATTTTGGTTGTCTTTCACGAAATTCGTCACTCTCACGACCACGACGAAGTTAACCAATTGTAGTATTTTTGATGGTGCTTCATTGCCATAAGTTTCACGAAGCAATACTAAGCATTCTTTGTTGAGGGAGGTTTTTTTTAGTCATAAAAAATATCTAGTGATCTTTCATGATTTATTTCCATATTTTTTCACAGACGCACACGTTTTTTTTTAAAGCATGATTTTAACGTTGATTGGGTTTTAAAGTAAGCTACTAAAAAAATTAATTTTTAAAAGCAAAGTTTGGGGCGTATGTCCATTTTTGGACCTTGCACCTTGAAACCCAACCAACCAACTCCTGAGGAATTCACTGTAATTTATGATGTTTTCCACTGAAATATCTATCATGCCGAATAATTTTTTACTTGATAGCGTTTAATCATTTTCCTAAATACTTGCACTTTGCATCTGGTCATCTATTATGTAAACAGTTCTGAATAGAAATATATTCCAAAACCTCTATGGTGCAACAAATGTTAAATTTTCAAACTGGTATTATAAAGGCTTGCATTGTTTAAAATTGATTTTAAAAAATTTGACGAACTAATTACGTTTATCAGCACACCTGCACCATACATTAAGGATAATGCCGGAAACGGTAATTAAACATGCAGAAACTAAAAAAATGTGATTTATCCATGAAGTGTGCATATATTAAACAAATGAGAAAGTATACACACATATCGCCTGTACAGCAACTGAACAGGATTTTCTTAGTATGATGGTTAATACATCATATATCATATACGAGGAAATGGTCTGTACAACGCCCAGACATGATGAAAATTACATTATCGAACCTTGCTTGGGCAGAGAACTCCACTCAGCAAGCAGTTCCCTCCGAAAGTCCAGTGTAAGTTCATGTAGCACCGTCCCACCCGAAGATGCGGTGTCCGTCGATAGTTGGACGACAGCAGAGGACTCATACAGGCTATGAGGCTAAAGACTCTAGCCAACTATTGAGACTCGTCCCTCTGTATGATTGTTCTACCTTTATTGGATCTAGATTACAAAGAATACAATAAAACAAAGATTATTTACAATAAGAAAATAGGTGAGATAATTATATATACACGTCATTTATAAGGAGGGGTACAGTATTGTGATTCCTTATCTTTCTGTAGTGATCGCAGTGAAGAATTAGGTGCTCAGGGTCTTCATCATCATGAGGACAGATTGCCATGGAATCGCTTTAAATAAGTTCCAAAGACTGTTAGCGCCTGGTTAAAGAAGTCCGCAAAAATCCTATTTCTGCATACCCTCGGGAACAGATCATAGTCTCTTGGTTTTTGTGGAATTCTGCCAAATGGTCTGCAAGCGCTCCATTTCTTTAGTCGTTGTCTTAAACTGCGTTCTACTAAGCTATACAGTAACGTCTACTTGGTCCTTTTCGGAGGCTTCCTTGGCAGCTTGATCTGCTTCTTCATTGTGCAATATTCTCACTTTAGCCTTCACCTAGTGAAAGGTGAAGATGACTGAGTGGAGTCATTTGATTCTGGGTTGCCGAGTGCAGTTAGTACCGGTCTTTGTGGATGTGACAGATTCCTATATTTTGTTCGACGATGAAATTCATAATTGCCAAAATAGTGCCTTCCGCTTCAAATATTGAGGCAATGTCATTTAACTTCAGTTGAATTTTCTTGATCATAATCTCATTCTTAAAGATGCGTCATGCGCAGACCACTTTATTTCCCATTTTTGAACCGTCCGTATATGCGAAGCTATATAGTGGTTTGGTTCATAACTCCAATGAATCTCATTGAAGAAGACGAACTCATGGTAAAGGGGACAGCTTCTGTTGATCGAAAGATCTGGAGCACCGGCGGTAGAAGTCTGACTTAGCTCCAGGTTCGCCTGCAAACGTTAGCTGGGCATAATGGCCTAGGGTGGACTGTTGAACCAGGAGAAAATTCTCCCGGCGTACTTCACCCGTTCCGCCCAGGAGCACCCCCTCGCCACGGTGAGGCCGTCTGCAGGACTGGAGGGGGTAAGTTAATTAAGAAACCTAGATTTTTGCTCAGTGTTTCGCAGTGAACTTTTAGCTTTCAGGTCTGAAAAGTATCAGGATTGGGGTCACCTTCGGGAATATCTGGATCTTCACTGACAACACCTGTGGGAGAGTACCCCGTACTAGTGTGGAAATCCTTCTTTTGCTAAAGGACCTGTTAGCCTTCAACAAGGCTAGTCCTCAACATGCTTCGATTTACTCCAATTTGCCATGGAAGAGTTTCTTGAGAGACTCTTCCTCGATTTTTTGAGGATATATGAACTTATGGATTGGAAACAACATGAATCTCATTGTGCACCCAAGGAGGATATCATTCTTAAACCGAGCGAGCACTCCCGCGAGCGCACGGCCAGAGTGCCTACTCCTTCACTGGGTTTTATAGCGTTACCCCCTTACTTTCTGGATTTTATAGCGTCTGGATTTTACCCGTACTGGATTTTATAGCGGACTCGGACTTTCACATTCTCTCTTCTGAGCTATAATTTTCTTCTTAGACAGGGAGCTCTGCACTCGGGATCAACTGCAACTTGTCTCTTCGCCTTTGAAATCGAACACAGCATATTTAACAATTATTTTATCTCATTAATTAATTTTTTTAATTATATATTTTAACCCTTTTCAAATGACAACGGCCATACCATGATGAAACTACCGGTTCTCGTCGGAAGCGGTCAGTACTTGGGAGGGTGACCACCTAGGAACACCGCGTGCCGTTGGCATTTTTTTTTCTGTACAGCACACTCGATCAACTGAAACCTATAAAAAAAAAAAAAAAAAAAAAAAAAAAAATCTTCCAGTCAGAGGACGAGCCTCAATAGATCGCAGTATGGTGACTTTACTACGTACCTAGATCGTCTACGGACGATTTGGCACCTATGCATTGGACCCAGAGGCCTTAATGCTTGTTTCGTGAATTTAAAATAGGATCTAGAGCTGAGCAGGATGGCGATGTCATGCGCGAACGCCTGGCAATGGACCTCCTGTCCGAAGTTGCACCTTAGCAACTAAGAGCCAGGTCCTAAACTAGATCCCTGTGGAACGCCGATGTTATAGTTTGTCCTCTCATTGTTATTGTTCAGAAAGGTCCTGTCTATTTCTTCATTGCGTAAAGTCGTTAATATATCTTTACACTATTAAACGCACTTTTAATATAAATAAGAGATATTAAGATAAGAGATATTAAGCTGAATTTGTTGTTCCTTTATTGTGGTGATTTCCCTGATAGATCCTTGGTACCCCTTCCTCTAAAGTCATTGTTGCTGATTAGTTAGAGATGAAATGGTGGTGCAATCGCTTCATCATCGTGTACACGGTGTACTAGTACGGTGGTACGGGTAGTTACAGGGAGGCAACTGCATATGGATGGTATCCTCCGATTGATGGTAATTGTATGTTGACGATGGTTGATTAATGAGGAGGACGTTGCCATAAACACATTGGCCCTCCATAATTCCAGGATGATGTCCCGATAAATTTTGCCTGTCATGGTTCCCATTCCAACATTCAGGACTGTTCTTGAACCCTAACGAGCATTGCTGCATCACTATAACGTAAGCGTTCAATGGTATTGTCTTTGTGGTATTGACTACATAGGTTGTCTCCATATGAACGTCCCGTCCGACGTAAATCAAACTAAAATTTAATCCTCGACTTATCTGAAAGCACACACTGTCCACATTGTTCTCTACTATAGGCTACCGCTGACGGCAGTATTAGCACGAGAGGAACACATCTGAAAGGCCTGTGAGCATATAGACGGTCTATGTTTGCTGATGAAATGTTTGATGAATAAAATCTATATGCAGAATCTTCATATAAACGGTCTATATGAAGATTCTGACAATATGGTCTATACTATATTGTCAGAATCTTCTGTCCAAGATTTCTTGATTGTTGAAAGAAACAGACGGTGTGGTGAAAGAAAAAACGTAGTGGACCTGTTGCATCAGCTATTATGAGCCACGGAAGTTGTTGTGAAATAGAGCATTGTATATACCGATTATGAACTAGTTTGGCCACATACTTTCATTTACACTTACTCTCGTCATTGTGGCATATGCAGTCATCAGTACCCTTCCTTTAATTACATATGTGTGTAATATTTCTATAGAGGTGGCACCTTTTATGTTATGTTTTCGCGATCTTCTGGATTATCCTTAATGGATGGCATTAAATAGGAGTAAGAACTTTACATCGTTTATTTCCAATAAAATTTCATTTTATTTCCAAAATAATGTTCAAAATTAAATAATGTAAGTTGGGTTTATAATTAAGTAATCATTTATAAATGTAGTAAAGAAATATAAATAATTAAGAAAATTGTTTTGTAAATAAATTTTCTAAAAAAAATTTTTACATTTGATTGTTATAATATTAATTATTTGCAAATAATTTTATAGAATTTGAGAATCGCTAATGTTTTAGGTTAAGTATGAAAATTTATAAAACTGAGTGTGTGAATATTCTTAAAATCTACATATCGAAATAAATATTGTCATTTAGGTTTTTTATTAAGGCAACACTTATAAGCACACTTATCCCAAAATAAGAATTTTAGTGAAAAAGACCTTAGTATTTGCATAAAACATAGACAAACTTTTTAATTCGGAGTTGAATTTTAAAAATATAGCTGTGAAAAGGAAACTAATACACTAAAGACAACCAAAGCGAAACATTTTTCTAAATGCATTTTACTTAAGGGAAACATCTTGTCTCATTAACAGAAATTTTAAATATGAAATTATAATTTGTATTCTTTTATCTAACTATAAATAGCCATCAGATCCTTTATTTTTTGGAAATAAAGCAGTAAACTGCAAATAATTTTTTATTGCTATTAAAGATAGTTGTTTTCGAAATAAGTTAGAAGAAATTTATAAAGTATAAAACTTTTATTTGGTTCAGTGCTAATTAATATTCCATTTTTATTTAAACATTGACAATCATATGTTTAAAAAACAATCTTAAGTTTCATTTTCTCAAATTATGAAATTCTTAAATAAATCTCGTAAAATATTTTTATTTACCCATAAATTTTTTGTATTGTATTTTAGTCGTGACTTTGTTAAAGTAATAAAAGTTGTCCAAATTAATTAAAAAAAATTACATGTTAAAATAACATAGATACAAACCAAAAATATGTCACAAAATTTCTAATGAATGAAAAATTGTTTTCTTTTGAAGAATACTGTTTATCAAGTAATTCATTACAATTTTACACTATTAGTTTGAATACCTTTTTTAGATTTTTTTTTATAAAATAAAATTATCGAAAATTTTCTTGATCATTTATTAATATTTCCTTAATTTACTTATTTTAAATGACATCGTTCATCTATTTGTTGGTTTTCAGAAGCGAATTTATACTTAACATATTTTAAACTGTAATGCAAATATTAAAGAGTATTACAACTGTGTATCCCAATATCTGTTTATATTCGAATTAAGTTCAAATATTCTTTAATATTACTTTGTTAATTGATTATATGAATAAAATATGCTTATAAAAATTGGCTATGTGCTACAAATGATTCAGAAAAGTTAAATATATATTAATAAGGACAATTCATTTGACACCTTGAAAGTCACATGAAAGACATGCTTGCTCTTTGTAACTACTGATAAATAAAAAACTTTCTGAAAGGATTTAAGTTTAAAGATTATGTTAAACGTTTTATCTGCAGTTAGAATTCATGAAACTACAGAAATAAACGCGTTATTATAAACTACTTAGCAATTATATCAACCTCCATCTCTTGGGACACAATCGGGGGTTCTGAAAGTTCTGCTATTTGTTTCATTAAAAAAAAATTCAGTAAATTTATTTTAGGAAATTAATAGGTACATAAGTATAAAAGTATAAATTCGAAATTTAAAGAGCTCCTAAAGCAGGAAAAGTCGCCGAGATAGATTTGAAAATCAGTTTAGTTTTTATTGAAAATACGAACACCATTTATATGTATTCTTTATATTATTATACAATTATATTTGATTTTCTTTTCGTTCATTTATCCATGAAATTAATCTTATGAACCCAAATAAAAAACCAATGGCATTTTTAAAAATCATTCAAAGAAAATTTATAGTGCACATTTTTCCTGTTTCCCAACTGAGTTGACATTTGTTTTAAAAATTGAAGCCAAAACATATTTTTAGTAACTTAAGAGGCTCAGAGATATTATACAATAAAAGAATTCTCAGCTCTTTATATTTTTAAAATTTATGAAGCTTGTGTATGAATAAAAAATATCCTAAAGATTAGCCAAACGTATCTAATCGTAGACAAAAGGAAAAGTTAACAACAGCTACTATGGTTTCCCATTTTCAATATACTTCCAGTCAAAAATTCGGTATTTAGTAATATTGTAAAAAAGTTTTAAGGCGTTTTATTTTCTATTTGACTTTCTTTTAACTACTTCATGTACAAAAAATAAAAATTATTTTAACTTTAACATTTATCTGTTAATTACAAATATTCCCATTTAAAATCTTTGTCCCACAAACAAATGCAATTTAACAGTCATTTTACTAATT
>JAPDSC010074310.1:20018-55921 GCA_026290005.1 Latrodectus geometricus | reverse complement strand
TTATCTTCTTCAAGTTGACAGCTACTTCAGAAATTCTTCCATTCTTATGTTTTGCGATCATGTAACATTTTTTTTCTCTCCTTTCGAAATCATAAATGTAAAAAAGGAAAAAAAAATCCGAAATTGCCAAAAAAAGAAAGTGTTTCTGATATCGTGATTGAAATTTTATATTGATTCGTAGTTTATCACTCCTTTATTTGTGTGGAAGTTTTTTAACTACTCTTCTTCCTAAAATCTCCAATAAAGTACTGTAAAGCTAAGAGATACCAAGAAAATATATATAAAAATTTAGGAAAATAAATTCTGTTCTGATTTAATAAGATAATAGTGATCTAATGAAAGGAAGATTAAAAGTTAATATCGTTTTAGAATGATCAACACCTACATTTTTAATCATTTTTGCCACGCTTTACATGTTAACCTTCTAAGATCAAATCCAAAAAAATTCTTATACATAAAATTTCTAAAATATAACATTTTATTTTTTTGAAAACAATTTTTATTTTACAGAAGAGTCATTTTGAAATATTTAACGTGCACATAGGTTTTTAAAATTATGTTAAAGAAATTTTAGAAATGTTCAATGCAATCTCCTTCAGTATCAACACTCTTCAGTGAACTAATCTTCTAAAAAGTCATTAATTAATTGCCACAAGACATCCATTTCTTAGATTCATCCTATAAATAAAAATGCATTTATATTCTATGGCATTTATATTTATACTCTCGAACCTTATATACATACATTTATATAAGGATAAAAGTGCATTAGGATGGGTTTACTGATTTTTCCTGGCCATCAAACTCACATGATTTAAGCATACTCAAGAATCTGTAGGACTATCTCGATCGGGTTGTTTGCTGCATGGACCCTTACTGACGTAATCTTTCACACTAGAATCGGTAAGGTTCAACATCACTGTTTCAAGAACCTAATTGACTCTTGTTCTGGACTTCTCGCAGCTGTCCGCTCTGCAAAAGGTGGTTATTCTGTTGTTTGATAAGTGGTTACATTAATGTGACTGGATTGTGTGTGATCTAAATAGTGCTTGGAGATGGTATGATTTTTTTTTATGGGATGCTGTTTGAAAAGTGAATGGAACGGAGAGAGAAACAGTTTTAAATTCAATGTTTAATATCGTAATTAAAGATAGTTTTTAAGCATTGTAAACATCATTCACAATTTGTTTTTAGTTAATCTATCTGTGAGATTTCATTTCGTTGTGGATAACATTTTTCTGAGTAGTTAATTAATTCATTTAGAAATGTGTATATATTTCTGAGTTAAACTAAGGAACTTCTTTTTTTCTTGCTTAAATTGAAACTTCAGATTTAGTAGACTACTTAAATTGAAACTTTTTAATTCTTTAGCTTTTAGATTATTTCGAGATATGCTTTATACAAAAAATATGTAAAGTACGTTTTATTTCTGTTTTCAGCCCTCACTTTTTAGACTTTTCAGTTTATAACAAGCCTTGATCTCGAAATCTAGGGGTACCTATTTTCTCCTAATAAATCTAAGTAAGATATTGTACCGCGCTTCGGGGATCGTGTCGATTGAGAGACGATAAAAAAGTCACTTAAAATCACAAGGATTTTATTCGTAGTTAATTCAATAAGTTACAGAAAATTCCAACAGTAAAAATCGCAATTACGCAACTCCAAATCATTTAATAAAGAAAGAAAAACAACTTCCAATCACAGAAGTCTCAAATATCTCAGTAAGTCAACAGCTTCTATGCACTAGACTAACAATCAAGACTGATCGTATATTCACTAACTATATGTCGGTTGGTAATATTTATAACTAACTTGGCTTGAAATCTACGAGTATTGCCGAGTTTATGGAAGGTTCTAAGCTATCTCGCTAAGTATTGGTTCTAGGGCTTTGGTGATGGATTTTTCCAAAAGTATCTATTTCTCATTAAGTCGCCAAAAGTCTCACCAAAGGTCGCCAAATCCAAAAGAATCACACCAAATCTTTAGAAATACCATTTTCAAAGCAAAATACACCTCAATTGCGCAATTTTTGCCCCAAATCTTAGTATATTCGATCTATCTGAAATATTTTAAGACAAATACAAATAAATCTGTAACAATATAATAGGTTGAAGCAAATTTTAACTGTACATGTGTGTGTGACTGTTTCTCTCAAAATTCTCTCTTAAATGGATAATTTTAAATAATATTTATACAATTAACACAACTCCAAAATTCCATAATACTTTTATTGTCTAGCATGCTTAAAGCCACTTTTATTCTAATGTAATTTACGACACCATAAATGTTTCGAAATTTTGTTATACTTTTCTTGGAACGTGATATTAAATATAATATATCTTACTGAAACAGTTATTAACTTTCATAACTGTAGGCATAGAAATATCATGGATTTTACAGAAAATTTTAATAATTATTTTCGTGGAAGCAAAACATGTTCTTCCTTTCATCTTTCTTTAATAACATGACATTGTACATAAAATGATATTTTTAAAAATATGATAGATAATAATTTACAATTTAAATTTGTTTGTAAAATGAAAATTTTTAATGCAAACAAATCTTGTCCAACAAAATAAAATCATCTAAATAATTTAACAAGAGTTTCAAAATACTTATTATCATGGATATGATGATGTAGATTGATATTTAAAAATATGTATTATCACAAACAAAATGTTTAAGATAAGAATATAAAATAATTATAAAATGGCATAAAAATTGTCTAAAATTTTAAGAACAATTACTAAATATGTGTATAGTTAGAATAAAAGAGAATTTTCAAAGGAGTAATTTTCTTACTGTCCTCATAGTTCAATTTTTTTCCACTTAAATTATCTGCCTTAAGCACTTATTAATTTTTTCATGCTTTGGTTTGACCATGATTTTAAATATTAGAAATTTTATTAAAAATGTTACCTGTCGAAAATTTTATAGTATATTTTCAAAGTTGAATAACTATATTCTTAAAGAGCACAAATATTTGCTTTCATTCTTTCGTTTTTGATAACATGAATTTGTTTATAAAAGTACTTTTTTAATGATGATGGATATTAATAATATAGTTTTATTATACATTTTTAAATTAAAAAAGAACACTTTAGGAGATTTAGATTAACTGATTAAGAAATAATAAAATATTGAAATTATAATTAATTGTTCATTCTTCCAAGCATTTTTTATTTTTAAAACATAAATAAATATTACTGAACTGAGATTTTAGGAATCTTAATTTAAATGAATAACTAAATTTAATGAACTTTGTTACATTGTTGTCTGAAACAGACAAAAACACCAAGAAAAGCGAAATGTTTATCATGATTTAACAAATTTTTAATTTCCCGGAAAAAAAATGCTCACGATTCTGAGTAAGTAACAGAAGGTCTCAAATAATATTTATTATCAATTATTTATTGATGATAGAATTTAAAGTGCACCCCTTAAATTTTTTTTAAAAAATATGCTGATATGAGTCATTAGAAAATAAATTATTGTACTTTCATAATGAAATTGCATATTTGTTAATAAAATTCCAATGGGAAAAACATTAAAAATCATCCCTTTATTTAATTTTATTTTGAAAATTCGTTTTATTTGCAAAGTTATCAAATGTTGAAGTTAAAGTATCTTCCGCGTCCCATAATAATAGGAAAGGAGAAAATAAGTGTGCTGCAATAAGGAGAGAGAGAGAGAGAGAGAGAGAGAGAGGAAAAAAATAATAATATTTCAAATATTGAAAATATAGTAATAGTTATTTTTTAAAAAAAATATTTCGCTGTGGAAATATGGAAGGGAGGAGGAATTCTATGTCCTAAATATTTTTGTCTTTTCAGAGTTTGATCATAGATGAAAATTTTAAACTAGAAAAAAGAGTCCCACGCCTCCGTTTTTGAAGCGAGAAGACTATTGGAACAAAATGTTACATCATTTACATTAATAGCATATGCATCTATACAATAAATGCATATTTACAGGAAATTCAAATCAGCATCTCTATAAATCTGATCTAAAGATATTGTTTACATTAATAATAAAGGTTTTAATGTGTTTGAATTGAAACATAGCTTTATGTTTTAAGTTAGCTCGAAACCAATATTATGATGTGTTTTACTTAAAAAAAAGTGATCACATATCATGATATTGGTGCAGCCGTCAAGATTTTTATTCCCCTGGGACAAATTCAATTTATCACTATATAAATTAATATGTAAAAGTAATACACTTTATTTGGAATATATTTATATTGGTGATATAAATATATTTTTGAAACGTCATTTTAGTTCCAAGATATAAATAAATATAAAACAAAATAACTTCTCAAATTCAGATAACGTGTCTGACTCGTCCACCGTTACTTCGCCTTCAGGTGAAGAATCTCACTCGTCAAATGTACCCAAAGGGTTAAACGAAATATTTGTATTTTAGCCTGTAGTGATGCATAACACTGAATTTATCTTGACTTTATAGAAAATATTCTACTATAAAGTTAACACTAATTATTCTGTTAAACATTATAGATTTAATATTAGAAACCTAACTGATATAAGTGTGTATTTTAATAACAATTTCATCATTACTACAAGTAAATATACCAATTAGAAGAAACAAAGAAGCTTATGGGCTTGAAATTATTTATAAAAATCTTCCTTATTGATCTGAATCTTTTAAATATTTTAATTACAATTATTGAAAATTTGTATTCTGAAAAGCAGAAATAACATGCATAATTAATAGAATACTTGATTTAAATAATTTTGAATTCTTTCAAATATCTTCACAAATTCAATAAATGTTTCGCAATATTTGTGAAAAAAAATGCATACTTAATGGAAAGCTCTAATGAGAACCATATTCAAATAAATTCATATTCAATAAAATATCGCATGTCTTATCTCACGAAAGTAGAAGATATTGATAAATGTTTATTTGAATTAATTACAAAATTATAATTGGAATCGTTTTAATTTTATTTTGTGATGCCACTAAAAAAAACATTAAATACTTTCATTCATCAAATATTTTTTTCCAAATTTCTGACAAAAAAAAATATTTTTATTGATAAAAATCAATATATGGTTTATGTCAATTTTTTAAATGCAAAATGCTTTTGAAAGTAATTTGCATTTAAGCAATTAAAATATTTTTTTTATCAATAATTGTTCCATCAAATAATAAGTCAAATATATATTTCATCCACTGATAACACTTTCAACTGTAATGTATTCATGTTTTAAATTTAAAAAAATGCTATCTACAGTAATTAATTCTATTGTTTTGAAGTGTTTTTGATTAATACCTAAGAAAAATAATTATTAATCAAAAATGTTTTGGGGAAATTATTTTCATTTGAAAGAAAGAACTCATTTCTCCAATTCGAAATTCATTAGATATTACATACCTCAAAGACTTCATTAATTTTATTTGATAAAAAATTAAGACTTCATACTAAATTTTGGTCATTCAGGAAATGTACTTTTCCAATTTATAAATATGGTTATTTAAATTGAAAACTTCATGCAATCTTTGTTTGCGACAAATTCAGTCAAAATAAAACCATATTTTTTAGTTTGAACTCTAACTTCTAGTTTTTTCAAAATTTAAGCATTACTTCAAAGAATTTGTTTCAAGAATACTAAAAGTTAGAAGTGTAAAAATGACATTAATAAAAAGGTCATAATTATTGGAAAAACCTTTTTTATAACTTTCGGAAAACTTCATGTTCCATACTATATAAAACAAACTATAAGATTAACTATGAACAAATTATTTATTAAAATTTTATATATTTCTTGAGTTTTTAAAATATATTTGTTATTTCTTTTTTTAAATGTACAATGCATAAATGTTTATCAGCGAATTAATTAAATTATTAAAGAATGTACTCTAAATGGCTTTTGAAAATAAAGTATTCATTACTCCCATTGATTCTATATAATTTAAATATAAATGATAATATACTAAATAAAAACTTTCTTTTAAGAAAATAAAAAAATATAGTGGATGAATAAATTCATTTTCTGTCCTTTTCTGATTTGAATTTCGACGATGTATAATTTTTATTTACTATCAAATTTAATTGAACGAATAAAATTAAATTAACAGAACTTGTGTACCTTCTGTTTTGAAAAATAATTGCGAGATTAATATTAATGATGAAAAATGTTTCATTAATTAATAAATAATTAGCAACTTTTTTCATCTGTGAAAGCATATTTATCTCTTCTCAAAACATAATGAATTTTTAATTAATTTCTTACAAAATATCATAACTATTAAACGAGAAGGTATTTTTTAGAAGAAGGGATATTTTTTTTTATACTGTTGATTAGTATAGTCAAGATATTTCAACTAATCTGATCATTTGATTAATATAAAAATTTTTTTTATGAAAGATAAATGAGATTTTCTTTTAATCCAGTATTTAACTGAAATAAAGAATGAGATGAGAAAACTAAAACATCCATTAGAAGAGACTCCAGAATTGGAACTACATTCCTGCAGTCAAAAATGTTGAATGCACACTTTTTTTCCATTAAAGAGTTGGCAAAAAAAAAAAAGTACCAGTTTGTGAAAATGAAGTGACTTTTAATTAATGAAGGCAAGCATTTAAAACATTTCTTCTTCACCATCCAAAATAATCCAAGAGTCAAGTAAAAGCAAGAAAAATAGTTGCATTTTAATGCTGAGAAAATAAAAGCTTAATTGCTTTAGAATTTGAAGAGCTGTCTAGGTTATTTTAATTTGTGTTAAATATTTGCAAGTAGAGATTTTTCTGCGTCTAGTAATTCAGGTAAAATAAGATTAAAAGTTTAAATTAATTGCACAGTTTTATTGTGTGATTTGAAAGCTTAAATTAAATTTGCGCTGCTTGTTTTATTTAAATCCTTAACACTTTCTTTAGAAATTCAGCTTAACACATTTTTGTTGGATGTTTTCTGAGCGAGTGAATTTACATAGTTAGGAATAATTAAATTACTTTTTCTTTTCATTATTCCAATGTTTTAATAATCCTTTTCTATACTTCATTAAAAATGAATAGAATATTACTTTTACTGCATAGTCTATATTGCTATGTTCATTTTTTATAAAACTAATTTTTTACGATTTATCTATAAATATTTCATAAAAATCATTGATAAATATTTGATAAATCTGTTATATTTGATACATACAATATGAAGTAGAATATATTTATAAGATATGAATTGCTTTTAAAAGACTTTTATAAAAATATTACTTGTATTTGGATAATTATTTAGGAATAAATCGTTTTAATTGTCTTCTTATTTAATGAATAAGATTAATATAACAAATTTAACAAACTATAAAAAATAATTTGTAATTAAATGTTGAAGTTAAAGTATTGAAATTGTACAATTGAAGAAACATTTAATTTTATTGAGTTGAGCAACATTATAACAAGTACTTCCTGTCACAGATGTCGAGGGAAATTAATTAGTAAAATTGTGTTAAGTAACGATAAAAATCCCATGAATATAAAAGGTAGCAAATGAAAAAAATTTAAAACGCAGACTGTGTTATAGAATATATTCTTCATTGTTGTGACGGAATAACGTTATCTGGCTTTCATAATGAGACAAGTGGGTTTCGGAAATATTTCCCCGAGTGACATGTTTACTTTTTAGTGTCGTTGAACTTAGAAGTGACTACAGAGACGATTTAATTGACAAAAATGTAATGTGTAAATAAATGTAAATGTGTAAATGAAGAGTAACTAACGTGTTTGATGCAGTGCGAAACTTTTACCCCAGTGACAGTCTAAGGATTATTTTCTGAAGCATTCACGCGTGGGGATTATTATAAGGAGTGTCAAGCATTATGTATTGCTTATCATTAAAAATACATTTGTTACCATTGCAACTGTTAACATCATAGAAATAGCTTATAATTAGTTGAAAATATATTTGTGAATCATTAATGACCATTGTTGAACAGATTTGATGCATCTTATATTGCATAAAAGCTTTTACTACGAAGCCACTTGAATGTACTTTTGCTACAAAAACCTTTGCAAGCTTATTATCACTTACTATTTATTAGTCTATTATTTATTAAAATTATATCTTTTTTAAAATTACAAACAACAAATTACAATTCATGTCAAATGAAGCAAATTATTTTGCTAGATTTGACATGACTTTGAAAGTTCCTGATTGTTCTTTTTTATAGTTGATAATGTAAATAAAAGAATCCCATATTTTTTTCTTTACCTTTCTTTAACTCGTTGATCTTCATTTTAATGTCACTTACAAAGACTCTCTAAGTTCGTACATCCTCCATTTCTCGTTGCTTCTGCAAAAGTTTTTATTTGATCACTCTTCTTTTTCAAAGTCCTAAATTAACCGTTTTCTAAATCTTTCTTGATCTAAGCAAATTTCACTATAGGAAAATAAATGTGTAAAAACACTGTGTAATCAGTGAAATCAAGTCTCATATATTTGAGCACAAGATTTTTGTCAGAAATAAGGATATTTTATATATAAGTGTTTTTCATTTGAATTTATGATGTAGGATAAATATGACAAATAATATAAAGTTAG
Organism: Latrodectus geometricus; assembly: GCA_026290005.1. Taxonomy (NCBI): domain Eukaryota; kingdom Metazoa; phylum Arthropoda; class Arachnida; order Araneae; family Theridiidae; genus Latrodectus; species Latrodectus geometricus. The sequence continues at coordinate 47,360 of JAPDSC010074310.1, read as the reverse complement.
TAGAAAAATTGAGATCAGTAGAATAGATTCTCATTTATCCAACCACATCGATTTTAATAAGAAAATTATATGTTAAGAGAGTCAATTTCTGAGCATTTCCATTTATTTTTATCTTCTGAACATATCATAATCTTTTTATATTCTTGATAAACATTTCCTTTATTAATTTAGTATTTCTATTAGGCAATATGTATAATGAAAAATCATGTTCTATACTCAATGAATAAATAAAATACCTGATACTTAAATTTTTATTATAATTTATTACCTAATTTTTTTCTTTTAACATATTTTATTGAATTGTTAGTATTTATTCAATACATAATTATTTCATAACTTATGTAGTTTTTAATTTCAATTTTGAATTATTTGACATTTATAAAAATATTATAAATATTATTTTACTTATTTAAAATGAAACAATGTTTGAAATTCAGTAAAGTTCTATGCCTTATTTTATCAAATTGATTAATTGTAAAATGGTATACTGTATTTATGTCAGGATATGCAAGTAATCGGCAAGAACAATGACTTACAAACTTCATTGTTCATTAATTTTCTTTGACAGAAAAATAGAACAGGTAATAATACATACAAGAATATTGAACTAAAATTATTCGACGATATCATAATATTTCCATAAAATGAAAAGGTCAATTTCATTTTAAGAAAACATGACGATATTCATCATGAAAACTTGTCTCACAAAAATTTTGCTAATTTTCAAATTTTTTTGATGAAAATAACATTTGCAAGTTCTTTAAGCTCATAGTAATGTAGAAATGCACCCAATAAGATCCCCTTATATTATAAAATATGCGCCTGTATTATTCGTGTGATTGAATAACACTTGCAATTTTATACTCATTGCTCTTTGTTACGTTCCACTTATGACAATTAAAGTTGTTTTCATGAGAAAAAAAGCATCAATCAATCTGTAGTTTATCCAAAGTACAGTAGGATATAATTTTGATAATCTTTGGAGAGAGAGAATTATATGAAATGAGATATGTTCAAAAAAAAAATTTAAAGCAAAAAGCCTTTATAAATGAATTTTATTTCTTCCAAAAATAGTTCCTAAATCGGAATTAAGATTATGATATTTACTCATAATTTTCAGGAAACAACATTTTCGCCGTCAACACGACTCACAGAAATTCGTTATGAGCAAATGTTCCTTTGCTCTTTTATTTTCCTTGGGAAGGAGTTCTAGCAACGAGGTATTGTCCTCAGCAACACAATAAATTGCCCCCCGTGGTTTGACTGAAACACATTTCCTTGAATTTCTAACAATAGCGATTCGCTCCCGCTTGCGCCAATCCTCGGAGGCGCCATTCCGATGTGTTAATTACTTCAATTATTCCCACAATTTCGGATTATTTGTTCTCCATGAAGCACATTGGAGAACTTGTTTACAATTTGTTGGAAACTGCTGCTTTTCGATGAGGGAATAAAGAAGGAAGTAACTCCTTGATCGTAATATCCGTACGAATAATTAATCTCATTGTTCTCCACGTTTTTCCATAAGACATTCCTATCGCTATGAAAAATAAAGAAAACTATAAAGCAATAACAATGTAATTTGTCTGCCCGCTAACAAATATTTAATACTTTCTTTCGAAAAAACAAACAGTAAGATCGTGGTTGAAAAATTGAAGTTTAATATAAAATTGATATATTTATGTATTATATCAATTAAATTTTACTAATTATAATTCTAGCCCTTATCATTAATGGAAAAAATGATATGATTTTATGACCCAATAAATAAAGTCACATTCAAGTTAATAATTAGGACAAACTTTTTCCATAAATACTGCGAGTACATATAATTATCATTTTTTAATTTGATATTTTGTGCATAGGTAGAGCAAAATTTTAGAGTTAGATTATATTTATTTTATGTGATATCTATAGTAAAAGCATGAATATTTTGTTAAAAAAATGCTTTGGTAAACTTATTAACTTGTTAGCTTATATTTTTTTCATAATTTTTTGGAAAATTCAAAGCTTAATTATCTAAAATAATAAAAGTAATTTTATTGTTTAATAACCTAAATTAATTAGTGTTTCCCAATGGTTTTATTAATAAAATAAGTAATATGTTACTGCTTTGCCTCTGTATTTTGTAAGATCCGTTTTCAGATTAAATAACTTTATTTACATAAATTATGTTTATTAATATAAATTATTTCTTTCTAAGAATTTTATTTGTCTTTTTCGTGAATTAGCCCTTTTTCCATAAAAGGATTTCACTACACTCATATTTTCTCTGTGTGTATGTTTCATATTTTTGAACAAACGTCCTCACGTGTGGATATTTGTTAGAATAGTAAGCTTAAGAGGTGTCAGAATACGTTTGTGACTTCTTTAATTTCTTTTTCCTAATTAAAAAATCATGGTAGGAAACCTATTCCCATAGAAGTTCTACGTGAGTAAAAACGTACTATTTCACAAAAATAATGTGAAAAACTTTTTTCTTATACAGTGTATTTTATATTTTGAGTTAATGGAGAAATTTACGTAAAACACCTAAGTCTTAGGAATTTATAAACAACGCATAATGTTTAATTTGATAAAAAATTAAATCCTACGAGTAATTTATAATTGCTTATTTCTTTGGAATAATTTCAAAAATTGAATTGATTAAAGAGTTACATTGATTAAAGTGTTTGTTTTATTAGCCTAAAGATTTTCGTTTTGTTTGATCTATTCAGAACTGGCATTGATATCAGTGGAGAACTTTGAATCTAAGAACTACTGAACTGATTTCTGAAGAGTTAACTACTCATCAAACAATTCTACTGTTAGTATAGAATAATTTGTAGATTGTATTTAGAACCAATACAAACACTCATATCTAAAAGAGAGAACTCCTATCTAAGAAACACTCATATCACAAACTTCAAAATTGACGACTGAAGATTCGATTGTTCAATTAACAATTCTGTTGTTACCTCATAATAATTGCTCAGAGTATTCAGAAGCCAATAGAAACTAAAATCTGAGGAAGAAATTAAATTTACAAACTACTGAACTGACTACAGAATATACAATTTTTCAACCTTGATGGTTGAAAAATCAGCATTTTCCAGTCAGAAAAATTTTCCTGACAGAATATTTTTCTGAACATTTTAAATTTTTCAATCATTTTCCTAACAGAAAAATCAAATTTCTTCTATCAGCATATAAATTATATTCTATCAGCAATATGTCAATTCTGTCATTATTTATAAAAATATGTCAGTAACAAAACTATTAACCAAACTAGTAAAAATAATTGTTACTAAAAAGAACATAACACATTTAGTCACTTTCTTCAGGTTTTAAACAAAGAAAATTTCGAAAATTTTAAAGAGAGAGGCTGTTTTAAGACTCTGTAGTAAAAATAAAAATACTCAGTTGAATTCCAAATTCTCCAAACTTGAATACAATAAAATACAAATATATTAATTAAAATTCCGAAAAAGCAAATAAAATTGAAATTGATTATATGAATACAAGGTTAGAAACATTATACGAATCAATAAAATAATACAATCTATTAAATAATGAATATAAATCCAATAAAAATTTATCAAAATTTTAATAAATTTAATTAATTTTTCAATCACACACACAGATTCACATTTAATATTTATTGAGATACGTCTTAATTAATTAAATTTGAATGCAAAAATGTAAGTATTAATGAGGCTAATTATTTCGATCTAAATATTATACTGGCAAATAACTATATTAATATTGGAATTTATGGCAAAAGAAGTAATTTTGTTCTTCTATTTTCAATTTGAAAATCTGGAAATATATAGAAGACCAATTAAATAATAAAATAATGTAATAATAAAAATATTTTATTGAAACTCTCAAAGTTTTTAGAAATAATTTATTAAAAACGGTAAATTAATGATTTTGGTAATTTAGATGATTTTGTCATATTTCAGATTTTTAAAAAGGGTGACTTATAAGACTTGTCGAGCAGTCAAGAAGGGAAGATTTTGTTTGATGATTTTTATTATCTATTCATTTTTATAAAACTAAATTTGCATTCATTCCAATTTATAAGATTTTTTCAGACTTTATTGAATTCTGAATTACTTTTGTCATTAATTTAATTTAAAGAGTTAGTTTCGTTATTAGATATCACTTCAAAAATATAGTTTTTTAAATATATTTTTTATTGGATTCTATTTGTTTAGTTTTGGTTAGATATGATTTAAAATTTATTGTAATTTTGATTATATTTTTTTGTTTTTTAATAGACTGGATTTCTTTTATTTTATAAATTCGTATAGTGCTTTATAATACTTTATTTGAATGATCATTTCCAATTTGATGTATTTTTTAATTATGTAATTTTATTTAATTTCATTTATGTTTGGAGACATTGAGTTCTGCAGGGTCTTTTGTTTTTAACAACTTAGTCTTAGAAAAGGCGCTATTTATTCTCGGAGAAGCCCAACACCTGAAGAACGCCAAATCCATAATTTTATTTTATGCATTTAATTATTTTTAAGGCTTTATTGATTTTTTTGAATATATTTTGCTTAAAATATATAATAACGTCATATTGGAAGCTTATGTAAACAAATTACCATTTTTGGCAATATGAACTCAACATGTCCTGACCACGTGATATATTATTCCCCATATTTAAAAAAGAAATTATTTTTTTATGAAACACTTTTGATAAAAAATGTAATGTATTATAATGTTTGTCTTACTTCATACAGTAGAAGCTCATTTTTACGAACCTCGTATCGACCTTTTATCAGTCGAAGTAGAAAAGAAAATTCTAAAAGAAGTATATAGAAAAATATTAAATAAGACAAAAATTGCCAAAAAAGTATAGAATTTCAAAGAACAGCATCTAAACAACTTTAAAAAATTTCCTTGAAGAAACAAACAGTACAAAAGTACTCCCTCTTGAAAATATGGTAAAGAAGCAAAGCATCCAAAACTGGAAAGTTTTTTGTATTTGGCTAAGAATAGTCAGAGGAATGAGCATCCCTGTTGATGCAACGTCATTAAAATTATATATGGTTACCCAATTGCTTTGTTTTGAAGGTAAACATAAAATATTTCAAAGCGTCAGCCAGTTAGCTCCAAGAATTTAAAATCTGACACTGAAATTTAGAAAATTGTGGGGTGAAAGAGGAGCTGTGAATAAAATTTCGAAATTTGAATGGAAGGAAAGAGTTTTGAAATTCCTACTTTCCGAATACGACCCAAAGGATGTTTTCACTGCAGACAAAACGGTTTTGTTTTTAAGATCGATAGAGCACTTATCTTTAAAAAGCATAAATGTATTGGGATTACAAAAGCGAAACAAAAAATTAGTGTTTCTCGTAGAGAACTTGAATGGAACAGAGAAACTGCGTCTGTTTTTCATTGAAAAATATATAAAGCTTAAATGTTTTATAATGCTCTAAAACTACCAGCTACATTAAAGCTTTGATGGTTGGAAACATGTATGAAAATCGGCTGAGAGACTTAGATCGATGTTTTTTATATGAAAGTCTCTGAAGTTCTTCCAATTGTGGATAACTGAACTGTCTAGTGGAGTTCTTGGATCTTGAATCGATTCATGTGGAACTACTCCCACCTAATGCAATTCTGTGTTACAGCAATCCATGGGATAATGAACAGCTCAAAAAGGATAATGAACAGCTTCAAGAGCAAGTACTTCTGGTATTTTTGCAAACAATGGTTATAGGCTTGTTGGAGAAACCTTATGAAGTCTTTCAAGAACAATGCATTTGTTAATGAATACTTAAATAAAAGACCATATCGAGAGGCTTTCATAATTTAGGATTTATTAAAGAACCCACGGTAACTGAAAAAAGGCAAAGAAATTTACTTGATGATTAGAGTATTAATAAGCTACAAATGCATGAACTCCAACAAATAATCTTTTTGCTGTACTGAATTATTTTGATATTTTTTAATATAGATTGAATGTTGTATGCACGGAAAACATAGTATGATGAAATTATTGAGAATATAATAAATGAAAGAACGGAAAAAAGTGTTCATATATAGAACAAAAAGAAAATGATGTAGTGCAAAAACAACTTACAAAACAAATAGCAGAACGGTTAACACTTATTTTTTGAGGGATTTATACTTAGAAAAATATTTTTAAAAATGGGGTTTTTAAATAAAAAAGATAAATTATTATATTTTGATTTTTCATCAATAAAGTACAAGTACGTTTTAAAGCATGGATCTTATTTTCCATGCTTTTCTTATAGACTGTGCATTCTAAATAATTTTTTCTAATATAGTATTTTATTTATACATAAAAAGTGGTTCAATAAAAGTAAGTGATCTTATTAATTGAATATTGTTTTTTCAGTTTATGAACTTTCTATTTAATAAAGAGTATAACCAGATCCTATGAATTCGTAAAAACGAGCATCTACTGTATATTCAGTTTTAGCTCCTTATTCGAATCTAATTCACTTAAAAGTTAATCTTAAATTCTGAAATGATAAATTAAATGATCAACTCTCTGCCTTTCAGTTCAATAATTTATAGATTCGATCCAATTTCAAATGTGCATGCTTTAACATTGCTCAGTGGCCACTCTGAAAACATGAATTCACCATGTCTTTGCTTTTCTGGAAGGTATTTTTATATATAAGGGTTCTTTTTTTTCATGATTTTTAATGAAATATACCAGGAGAATTTCCAATCAACCCCCTAAGAAGACAACAATGTAACAAACAGGCGTGTTGCATTTCTATCCGATAATTCAATTGTAACTAGGAATCAAACCTAGATTCTTATAGATCAAAAACAGCTGTTTTATCATTAGGCTATGGTGAAGCCCTTAACGTTGATCATTCTAGTGTTTCGCAATCAATTATAAACTACAGTTCCGAGTAAAATTAGTCCACGTGTGAGTTAACTGGCTGTAAGGCAATAAACAAGTCAAATTTTTCTTATACATCGCTTGTTAAAGTCACTCCTTAAGCTCTTGCTTCTTATTCGCATCATGTAGCGATAATTAGAGTTTGCACTGAAGAGTATATTTTAATTTATTCACAAAGTTACTGAGGATCCACTTACAGACTTAGTATTCAGCATCATGTTCATTGACAGGGGATTAATTAAGCTAATTATTGCTAAGCAGTGTCTTTAAAATAATTGCTTGTTCACAAATATTTAACCATTTCATTGGATTAATGAGAGTATTCATTTACCCAAATACACAGAAACTTCTCCATGCAGTCCCGATGGGTTACTGCGACAAAAGCGACTTTTTCAAATGATTTCTATTTAATATTCTGATCTTTTTCTTGCCTAAGTGCACGAAAGTAACTTTTTCACTCACAAACAAAATTTTCTAAATTATTGGCAGCTGTAGGGATTTGCGATAAGTGTTTAATTTGGATTTAAATTACTTTTTTGTACAGAGCAAAACTCAAGAATGCAGGATAAGAAATTGGTACACCATCTTTCTATCCTGAGAACACGAAAGCTCAATTAAGTTTTTTAATTTTTTCTGTATTCTCAAAAAGAGAAAACTCATGGGAATAGAAGAAGGAAATTATACTTTGTAAAATATAACAAAATTAAAGGAATTGCATTTTTATATTGAAGATTAAAAACAATATATGATATAAAATCACGGAAAACTTGAATTTAACACATATGTTCTTAAATTTATTTATATGTGGATATTATTATATATATTAAATTGAACATATTTTTTATATTATATAAGTTAAAATGAACATAATTTTGACATTATCAAAAAATTTATGGCATTCAGTTTTTATTTTGTACACCTTTTATGCGTAAGAAAAATTACTCCGTTTTTGGTGTTTCAAATATATTTTATAACATTTTCAACTGTAAAAGTGTGAGTTTTTTTCAAAGGTTTTCATATTTTGCTATCATAAACATCATACACACAATTATTACTAATTTCTTTGTCAATATGGAGTGTTCATTTTCATATTTTAATAAATGCATTTAGCTAGCTGAATAGTTTTTATATAGAGAAGTGATATTTTAATCTTTTTCAAAAATTGAACTGGATTCCAAAACAGTATAATGAGGATTATCCATAAATTAATGATCGTTCTGTAACAAAATTTGGATAAAATATATTTAAACAAATTATGTTACATACAAGGAAATTTTTCTTTTCTCTACAATTATCTCCTACATAAATTTATGTAGTATTTGACTTATATTGTGTTTATCAATTTTTATATAAAAATATTTTAAATCATATTGATTATTTTGATTCGTATTTTTGCTTGAAACAAATAATAACATCTTGCGTAAAAAATTATTTATTGCTGCTCTCATTTCATCTTATGAAAAAAAGACTAATATTTTGATGTTTCCAATGAGTCATATTATTTAAAAACATTTAATGCTATGGATAATTATTAGTATGTTTATTATAATATTAAGATCATTCACAGAAATCGTGGTAGATAGATTTATAAAATTTCATGATGTGATAAGGAGCTATTGAATTGTGTCTTTCATCTAGATAAAGAATTTCTAAGAAAATCATTTATATGTGACATTATTTATCCACTAAATGGTGAAACCTCTAGAACTGGTTCAACCATTATTCGTGTTTTAAATATAGTATTCAATGCTCACATTCACAATATAATGATCAAGACCTATTCACCTTGAGTCAGACCTAAATAATCGATTCAATCTAGCAGCAATCCGAATCGTTTCTCAAAGTATTATTTCAAAAGGATTCATGTTTGCAAGTAAAGCTAAGTTAGTAAATTTCAAACTGAGGGTTTAATTCTGATGTTTATTTATACTCAAATCACACTCATATTTTCAATTTATTAAAATAAGTAATTATTTAAATTAGAGTTTGCTATATTTGTTAAAGTTTAGAGTAGAAACAATATTTTTTAATAGTAAAAGCAATGGTTTTGCATAAAATTACTTCAATATTTAAATATATTATTTAATTCTAGAAATGGAAACAACAGTAGTATTTTAAATTCATAATAAAGTGTACAATTTTATTACTTGGGCATGTTTTATATTTAATTATAAAATTAAAATATATATTAATTACTCAAAATTTATTCTTTAACAAGGAAATTAAAGCAAAAGTGATATTTTATTATAAAACTTCCTTATCATATTGTTAAATTTAGCTAATAATGTATATTTATAATAATTAAATTACTAAATTAATATCATTGAACATTTACATGCTTGTATAAGCATACATGAATAAATATGCGATGAGTGGTATAAATTTCCTAACTCTAATATTAAAGTAAAGAATAAAAGAAAGGGATGGATTAAGTAAGAATAAAGAAAAAGTGAGAATATATGAATATAAAAGATTTGAGTCTAAAGTTTCAGGAGAGAAAAATATTTCACCACATAATACTCTTACAGAAAATTAGACTAAAATCCAGACGTCATAAATTTTTCATATGCTTTTCGACCGACATAGGAAAGTAATAAATTTTACTAAAGAAAATTGGATACCTCATTTCTTAACTGTTTTAGCAAGCGATATGCATTTACTGTGCATTAGAACAGAGAAAGTTTTAAATTTCTAATTTGTTGCAGCTCTTTTATAACCAAAACTTAAAATGAGAGCTTAAAAGTTTCGACATTAATCGCTAAGCATAAGAAATCCTCTTGTTACTTACTATGCATTTTATCTGGAACACTTTAAACTTTAGAACATGGAACAAAAAATTTAAAACTTTGAACAATTAAAAAAAACTTTAATTTTTGATTAATAATGTATAAAAGAAAAAGTTGTAATGTGTAAGTAAATAAATATATAAAAGATAAGTTTTTAAGTGAATAATCTAAGATAATATTAACAGACATTACATTAAAAATATAAATGAGTTTAGAGATTTTCAAAAGCTTTTAAGCAAAATGACAAAGATAACACAGTTTTTAAAAGTTGAGATCTTCTGATAACGGAATTATATGGGCTATAGTTAAGCAGTTTAATAATCTTTATTTGCACAGGATAAGAAGTTATAATTTATCTGGTGAAAGAAATAATTCCCAATATTTTGAATGGGAAGGAATCATTTGGGGCCATAATGTCCAACATTCAAAACAAATGAAAATATAAAATTTAAGGTGAATAAACAATATTCATTAGATTAGCTAAAATTTTTATACACAGCAGAATGTTAAGTAAGTGAACATTTTTTATAAATTATAAATTCTAAAATTAGAAATAATAAGAGACATAAGCATTATTAACGTTATTTCTCAAGAAAATAATGAATTCCAAACATGTTTCTCTGTAAAATATTCGAAACACGTTAGGAATTCATTATTATCAAGATGAAGTTGTTATTTGCTTATTTTACCTGAAGTTGAAATGATTTAAGTATCAAGCAATATTCGAAGGAAAAAAGTTGTAATTACTCAGTAATGTACATTATTAGCAATAAACTGTCGGATTACTTAGCATTATCAGGGGTAGAATCTTGAATTCTTAATAAATAACTGCCCTTTGTTTTCACATTCAATACTAAGAGAGGGAAGATATAAAGAAATCATTAAACAAAGGAAAAATAAATAGTACAAGAAGATCGTGGAGATATTTAGTCCTCTGATCTGAAGATAATGATTTAACTTTCCTAGACTCAAATAAAAATACTACAGATAAGTTGATACATACTAAAAAGGAATGATCACATCAAATAATGCACTAATATGCTAATAAAGAAAAGAATAAAGAACATGTTAATAAAAAAGAAAAACGTCTTAATGTTGAAAAGAAGAGTATTTATCACATTTAAAACTTAATATATTTCCTGATGAATATCAATAAACTATGAAATTTGTTTGTTACCAAAACAGTTCTGATATCTTTGGAGTTGTTAAGACAAAAACTAATTTTAGTAGTCAAGTCAAAGCTCGCGAGAGATATTTTTATAGGTTCATTGTTAAAACGATGTTTAGGAATACGTTTATTTATGAAGAATATGATGAATACATAAAAAGTATATCGAGAGTATGAACCATAATAAAGAGTAGGAAAATTGACAAAAGTCTTAATTGACATTAGTTTATGTCATCTATAAAGTATTCTTTCAGAAAAAAATTTCGATGCATATGGTCTTTCAACAATTTCGTCCCTAGAAATAAAAATATCATAAGCTACGGAACTTTCGTTTTATGACTTCAGTTGTTACTGCAATTTTGGGAATATTCATTTGAATAAGTTTTATAAAAATGACACATATAGACCAGGTTATTTCTTTGTAAACTCTTTTTAAGTAAAAGAATTTATTAAAAGCTTATCCCTCTGTTTATTGGTCTAAATGACTTATTAAAGCTTTTAAACCTGGATTATTTCCTTTCTTAAATATCCTAATTTATGCTAAGTTTTTGTAAAACAAAAAAATTCAAAACCTACATATATATATATCCCTTTAAGAATGCTAAAGCCAAACAAAAAAAAAAAAAACAAAACTTCAAATTACTCTCTTATTTTTAAGACACAGAAGTAGATTTCTAAAATATACTCAAATTCTGTGATATTTGGCATAAAAGATTAGAAGGAATACTTTCCTCAATGAAAGTTTGGTTAAAAATCACTTAACTGAATTGAAACAAAATTTGAAAACATACTCTGAGAAATTTTCATATAAGAATGAAAGCATTAGACCAAACATTGATATTAGACTGGCTCACTAGATTATTCAAGATCAGATTACAACAAACTTCTGTTGAATGTCATCACGTTAAAAAGTAATTCCAAGAAACGAAATAAAAGAAAATTTTGAGGCTTAAAATTTTTAACCTTCAGTATGACTTAAAGAAAGAAAGATCGCGGTATTTAGACTCAGCCATTATTAAGCAAACTGTTATTGAAGTCTCTAATTTGTTTTCAACATACGTTTTTGTCAAGATGAATGCTTGGAAATTTTCCTGGTTTCTTTTCCGTTGTAATAAGTGAATGTATTCCTATATTTGTAAAAAGTCCTTCCGGAAATTATTAATTCAAGTTTAACATTGCAAAATTTAATTTTAGTCTGTTAGTTAGGTTGTGTATAACATAATGTTAAAATCAAAATTATTGGGCTTTCTATGGATCAGATATAGAACATCGACTTTCAAGAGTGAGATCATGAGTTCTATATTTTTTCTTCGTGAACAACAGAAAATGGACGTTGTGCTTCCTATTTTGATAAGCTTTCTATAGGGGTAGGTACTTGGAAGGATTTCAGTTTTATTTTTTCTCGTGACACAGGATTAGTGTCCATTATTTATGAAAAATGTTTCTAGAAAGCACATTACGGGACATATGCACAAATGTCTTCCAATAGTTTTCATTTGTTAGGCTATCTGCTTCAAGGGGTCAAAGCTTAAAATTATTGAAAAATGGGAGTTAATATGCACCACAAATTATTTTTGTTGAGGTAATCAGAAGAGATACAAAATCTAGTATTGATTACAAAATCTCTGTATTGAAAACAAAGACATCATCAGTGAATTAACCGGTAAAGCGTACTTAAAATTAATCATACCATCAATGACACCATAATCAAATATCGAAATGCCAAATGAATTGCCACCCAATAGTGGAACAAATTTAACACACACAACCCAGTAGTGGGAAAAAACGCAATAGTCGGGGCAAATTTCTTTCAACAATGTAAGAATTTTTCTAAAGCATTGCTTTTCTTAGTGCTCGTTAAATAAGTCGTAATGAAATCCAAACCGAAATCCAAGTAAAACGACATCTTAGGGGAATGGCTGGTCAAGTATTAGGAAATCTTTTGATTCATCTCTGCTTTTATATAAATTACGAAAACTTTCTTCTGGCTGCTTCTACTAACTAGTAGAGCAAAGTTTAAGGTTAGATACATGGAAGTATGTTGTTGCCACATCAACTTTCCTTGCACTGGAATTTTTATTCTGTAATAACGTATCGATTCTTTTGCCAGTAGGGTTTCCCTAGACACTAGACAATCGCTGTATAGTAATGGTTAAACTCTGAAGTTAAAAAAGGATAAACTATAATAAGTATAACTTAAGAAATAATAAAGTTCTGAAATTGGTCCTTGTGAATTGTGCACATAACAAGGATCAAAATTTTGTTATGTGCACAATTCACAAGAATCAATTATCTCTACAGTGCACATAACAAGGATCAAAATTTCCATTTTCCCAAAGATTTTCCAACATATGGATCCATTCAGCATTCAGTTATATATTGCGGGAAGATATAATATTTTCGAGATTAGCCTTTCGTTTTTCCCTTATACCAATAATAAGTAAGAATTTTTGAAAATGGCCTGTAAATTTTTATATTTAAACTTTTTCAGAGTTTCGGTGTCTTTCTGGAGTAAAATATATCGATTCTTCAATAAATGGGGTTTTTCCAATTCTAAGGTATGAACAGCACAGAATGATCAACATTTTAAACAATATTCATAGAATTTAAGGCTAATATTGGCACTCTAATCGGTACGAAAATAAAGATTCTCAGACAAACACATAACAAGATAAAATTAATATCTCTGTTTCAGAGCTTAATATTATTCAATATATACTAAAAAATGTCAGGGAAATGTAAAAAATTGTCATGAATTAACAAAGAAAAATGATTTCGAATTGTTTTACATCATAAGTTATTTATATATAACTACAATCTTCTCACAATCACCTGATATTTTGTACCCGTTAATACAACATTGCTGAAAAGATAAGAATATATGAGCTCACTGCACTTTTTTGAAAATAAAATTCTAAAAGGTAATATAGATAACGTGAAAAATACCATTCTCATTTTTAAGCCAATGCATGAAAAAAATGACTTGCTTTGTATTTTGGAAAAAAAGCAGATTAATTGTTACCATTACCTATAGTGATCATTTTCTTTTATTGCTCTAATAAAATTTTCTTTGAGGTGATTGGCCAATTATTTTACTACCATGAATGAAAATTTATGAATCGATGATTCTGCTTTTCAGGAAGAGGCAAAAGAAGAAGAATTGAACTAAAATAAAGGAAATTAAACTCAGTTTTTATACTTCTTTCATTTTTCCTTCCAAAATGGGGTCGTATAAATCCTATTGAATGGCTCTGGAGCAGAGTGTGAGGTTGAAAGCTTAAATGTCTTTTCTAATTGAAAGTTTCTAAAATATAATGTCTCGTAACTACCGTTTATTATAGAAGCTGGTAATTTTGCGTAAAGTACTCTCTTACTCTCCATCTCCTTTTTTTTCTTTGTTTTTCCTTTTGGTTGCTTTATGTAATCATTGACTGAAATATATTTCAATTATTTTTATCAATAAATCATTTATGCATGCATGTATATATATGCGTAATTTTTCTATATATAAAACATGTACTGTTAAATATTATGCTTTATGAAAATACATTTTAAATTAAATTTTCCTTAAAAAATAGTCTTAAGTAAAAAAACACTGTTTTATAATAGATTCACGTAAAAATATATTCTAAAATCACGTAACTACAAGAAAATTCATGTAGTTACGTGATTGCAGAATATATTTTTACGTGAATTGGAGAATTCTATAGTTATTGTATTAGCTATATTTTTCTTAATGAATTTAATTTAAGGAAAATAACTTGTGGGAGCAAAATAGAGAACTTAAAAGATTTCTCTTTTAAAGTCATTAAGTAAGACACTATATTTAAGTAAGTCACTAAATTTAATTTCATAATTGCTTGTAAACTTTTTCCTTACCTTTCAAAGGTAAATAGAGATTGAAATTTAATTTTGTTAATTTTTTACTTGCTCATATTTTTTAATATATATATTGACATATGTTTTATATTATCGACTTTAAATTTATTTATTCAGTTGCTGATTTAATAACGAATGCTTTGTATAAATCACACATAAATCTAAATGAAATTTAATAACGTAAAAAATAAAAATTGGATAATTTATAAACGTAATTAAAAATGTATTGCTTTTGTATCTTTATAAATAATAAATGTACTAATTATGGAAAGATTGCTATTTACAACTTAATATAGTATTTATAACTTATCGATAATTAAAAAGTATAAAATAATCACAAAACTAAAAGCAGATAAAACTCAGATCGATACTGAAAATTTGTCGAAATATACCAGTAAAATATATAACTTTGTAATAACTAAATAATGCAACTAACTGGCATTTTAATTATAGTAGATTAAACAATTAAAGATATTTACAATTACAACAAAAGGTTACGATAACAACATTATTGGTTTTGGAACCATCAAGGTTCAAATACGTCTTTACTGGACCATCTTTCGTATTCAACTACTCTTTTTCTAACACTTGACACCAGGATCGCCGTGGAAGCAGCAAGTATTAAGATGATGTCATTGAGTAACGTAATCTGGCATTTCATATCTCACACTCAGCCATTCTAAACGCTCAGGTCCTCCTGGAGACGAGAAAACAGCAGATGCAAAATACAAAAAAACAGAGGAAAGCGCAACCAGCAAGAGACATAACAAACAAATTAGAAGCATTGTTTAAAAATTAATGTCGTTTGTGAAACTGCATGCTATGGTCAAATTGTTTTTTCTTTTGTTGTATTGGATTTTATTTCTAACACTGTAGGAAAGACATCCTAGTGTTATTAAAACCAAATGCATGGAATTCTACAAAAATATAAACTTGTCTTTGAATTCTTAAAATATATATTTCATTTTCCCTGGATCAACTTCAAAGTTAAAAAAAGCGATTATAAATGAATACAAAATTTACGTGGTGAAAAATAGTAAAGTTTTGCAAAAAAAATTTTAAATATTAAATTAAATATGAAATAATCATACAAGTTTATTTAATCAAGAAGTTGAAATAGCTTGTTCAATATTCTTTTTCTACATTTGATTATTCATTTCTAACAGAATATGACTTTACATTAAAGATATTTAGCCTCAGAAAATCTTGGTTGATAATAAAAATATTAATTAGGAAAAGAAAAAGCAGTTTTTTTCTCTCTCTCTTGAAATCCAATTATAAATCTAATTAATTACGCTAAAAACTAATTTGAGTAATGTTTTCGATTTCATGAGAGAAATTTCGTTTTTCTCTTATGAGTAACGGCATTTAGTGGACTTATCTGAATGTAATTAATATTTTTTTTAGTCAAAAATGAAATAAAAAGACATACAGAGATTATCCATATTTCTTGAATTTTATTTTAAATTAGTTTGCAAGATTGATTGAATTCTTGAATCAATGTTTTTAAATTATTGGAAAATATATGGTCCATAATGTTATAATTTGTTCCAGATCAGAAAAATTTTATTTTTAAAAAAGAATTAGGAAATTAACTTTGAGTGAATTTTTTTAGAATCTCAAGCAAATTAAGAATATTTTTTCGTAAATACGAAATAAAATGACTACATTATAGACTTATTGAGGGCTAATGCCCAAAATTAACAATAACGCGTAGAAAAGTTACAGTCTTTAGTGTTAGCATGGCACTTTATGAGTACACAATTTTTTGATATTAGATTCTTTTATTAAAATTTAAAATTGAACTTTACATAAATTTTAATTTGAAGTTACTAATGATGTTTATAAATACTTTTTGTTAAAAAGCATTCTTAAGAATTATTGCATTTACGGCATAGATTCTAAGAACTATTAAAGCCATTTAGAAATAGCTCAGTAAAATTTTTGCATGAAGTCATATTACTTTTCCATGATAAAAATGTCTAAATTATTTATTTTTGAAGATATAAGTAATTTAAATTCATTATTTACGACAAGGTATATTATTTCTCGAGAATGGAATTAATTAATATTTGTAATCAAACTGCACAAGAACTGAATCAGATTCCATCTGATCCTTATTTGTCTAATTTTGCTTTTTGTGTGTATTTTAATTGTTGTGATCATAATAATTTCTAAAGTTGGCATTTATATATATATTTAGAAAACACAAATTTAGTAAATATTCACTATAATACTCATTTATCATTTGTTGGTGTGATGTTTGAAGATGCAGATACCATCTCTGAAGTGAATTTTGTTAGCTAACCATGGATCCAAGTGATTGTGTTTAGAGGTTTCAAAGATGAGAAATATCCTGATGTATAGAAATGTATCTTAATATATTTATTCAATATTGCAAATTACGGAATAATGTTATTTATAATTTGAATAATTAAAAATTGCCATGAAAAAGAATAACATATTTCCAAAAATGGAAGGGAAGTGATTAATAAAATAATGGCTGTGCTATATTTAAAAAAAAAAATGGCAGTGTGCAATTTTTTTGATGGCAAAAAAGTCTCATTTAACAGATATTTACTTTTATTGTCAGTAAAACCAAACTGTCATGTTATATCAGGAGGAATATTATTCTGGTATTTCATTACTTGAGATGTCCCATGATCAATTGAATGTCCGCTGCGCATGCCGACGTCACATCCGAATTCCGCCATAATCCTCCAGATTACGAATTGGATGTGTCTTGCCGACTCAATAATAGCAGTCATCATAAAGAAAGGATTTCGTCACATGTCCGAAATGCGCTGAGAATGACACATCAATCAATCAGCGAAGTCTATTCCATTCAACAGTTTCATTCTGTGCAAGTGGAAGATATTAATCAGGAATTAATAAATGATTATTTGAAGTGTTTATACTATTTGGAAGGGAAAATGAAATGATAATTATTTAAAATCCTCGAAAATGGCTGAAAATTTTGACATTAATATCCTTCAAAGAACAATCCAAAAGATTAAATTTTACTTATGAATTAAATGCATTACTTTCACTATAAGAATTCAAATTTTCAGCATTTTTGGTGGAACATTATTATATTTTTTCCCCGAAAATTTCAACTAAATATTAAACTAATGTATAAGTTTTCCGGGAATAATATTCAGCTGTTCTTATACACATTTTAAAAAATGATAAATATAACCCGATTATGTTTCAAAATATATAATAAAATTTAATATATTTATATAAAATTTAATATTTGAATGTGAATTTTATTGATATAAATCCCTTAAATTTCATACCGAAATTTGACATATGCTTTAGAAATTAAAATAATCAAGAAAATTATTATTTAAAAGGATTCATAAATTTCAATGAAATAATTTATATTGTTTTTATAAATAACAATTAACATGAAAATGATGTTTTCCCTAATTACTTTTACTGTTTTATTTTATTTACTAAACAAAGAAAATTATTGTTAATAATTCAACTTACTTAATAAGTAATTAATTTTTATAAAGTAAAATTCTACTATTAATCCGTTATTTTGAAAATTTTAGATTATTTGTCTACAATTTACAAATATATGTGGAGCGTATTGAAAATAGTTACATTGTGCAATCATGCATCTTTTATTCCCAGTGAATAAACGAAAAAAACGATGAAATAAACTAATTTAAATTTTGATTTCCTAAAATGATTTGCAAAAATTTTATTTATGCTGCGTCATTTTTCGAATGAGAATCGGAACTTTTGGTAACCATTATTTGCAAAACTATGCGCTTTCTGAAATAATGATGCAATTTTATTTTTCATATTTTTCAATGTTATAGTCGTTGTTTAATAATATAGTTAAGATGTTAAATAAATATGGAAGCTGTATGCTTAAAAAAAATGATATTTCTAGCGCTGATTGTGTTAATGTTATTCTCAAGAATAAAGTATCCATAAAAACGTTTTGACATTCCCAATAAATAAATTGAAATACCTATTTATATATTTATTTATAACTAACTTAAATATCATTTAATTAATTCATTTAAGATGTAAGCATGTGTATTTAGTTAATTTAAAATACAAGAATAATGTGACAATATAAACTGATATCGAAGGCGATGATGACGAAAATCTGATGCAGGCTTCTGATCTTCCCTTTACAGAAGATTAGATATTCTCAAACATCCCAATTATTTCTTGGATTTCCCGGCAAAGTGCAGTGATATAATCTGTGGTATCAACAAAGGTTTCAATTCTGTGTAATGCATTAAGAAGGCGCTTCCCTAATTTTCGATATTTCATGTCATCTAGTTATGCTCTGTTTCTCCCAAAAATTTGAAATTGTTTAGTTGGGTTCGTTTGAATGAACGTAGGTATATACATCTGTCTCTATCTATATACAATGACCAATGAAGATATAATACCATAAATCAGGCCAGAAGTGTTCAGAGCTGATTTTTTGAACAATAGTCTGACACTACCAACACCTTCCTTGGCCACCACAGAGCCTTAATCCTAACTCCGTAGTGTGTGGATATAAGTGTGTGGGATATGGTGTAGAAAGACGCGTCCAACAGTATCCTCCTCTTCCATGAATCTTACACGATTTAAAAGGCTGCCTAGTCAATGTTATTCTCTTAACATAAATGCATTCCAGAAGCATGTATGCTCTTAGGCTAAATAAATAAGAGCTATTGTCGTTGAAAATGAGGTCCAACAATTTCATCATACATGTCATATGATTTGTGTAGATTAAGTATATATAATAATGAAACGATACAAGAATAGATTTATGTTTATTTATTTTTGTAAGGAGTGTATAAACGAGAGAGAATTCTTTTTCTAGTTGCTATTGACACAAATGTTGTACGTAGGGATAAAATATTGCAATCATCAGAATTTAGTTTCGAATATGTGCAGTTTGATTGACGAAATTTATTGTTATTTAATGGAGCTTTTTCATTTATTGGCAATTGATATTTATAATTATAATAGTGTAATGAAGTGGTGGAAAGTCTATGATAAAGTAAAAGGCATTAAGCAGTATTATAATTTAAAAGTAACAGTAAAAAAAAAAAATCTGTTGATATTTTAAAATGAGCTTATCTTTTCATGTAATAACAGTAAATAATGAAATTCAGAATTCGTTTTGCCCCTATATCTTGCTTAATTTGGCTTCGAAGTAACAATACCTAAAAAATGCAAAAATTTATTGTAGGAGAAACTATTTTTTATATATTGTTATATGAATTTGTTTTTATACCTTTATTTTGTTGAATTTGGCTTTATGGTCTCAATACCCAATAAATGCAAACATTTAGAGGAAATGAATTTTTTTTTATTAAATGGGGTTACATAAAGAGAAAAGCTATGATTTTATGAAAAGTGTTGAATCAGACAATTATTGTTAAGTTTTAGTACATTTTTTGAAGTTCATCTAATCAAAAATTATGTAAATAGTTTTTAGTTTGTTACATTGATGAAGGGGATCGAACACAAAATTTTTCTGTTCCTAATTTTTTCATTAGTAATAAAACTTTTAAGACTTAGCAATGGATAGTTTTATTGTATTAACAACAGTATTTATCTATGCGAAGTACGTAAGTATTTATCAGTGCGTTGGGGAAAATACTTACTTTTTCACTTTTAATTTTTTTTCAGACATCATTTTAATGGATTGATATCTTCTGCATCAGCCCGATGTAAACACTTTAAAATTTCATATATTATTTTTCAATGAAATATTTTCCAAAACTAATTAAAGAAAAATGGCTTGTTACAATCGTGTGATTGTTAAAATTATAAAATAATTCAGATAAGAACCACGTTGCATTATTATAGTTTCTTCCAGAAATATATAATTTAATAAGCTATAAGTTTCTGTCGAATTATCTTTTGTGTGCTAAACGTAACTGCAAATAAGTAATACCAACCATGTGAACCAATTTAGTAAGTTACACATATTTTACTGCGATATTTTTATCTTAGATTTTATATTGATTTACAAATGTTTTATTGGAGTGTAATGAATTCGAATAATCATAAGTTATTCATATTTAGAGCATTCAAAGTTATTCATTATTAGCATTTTGTAAAATACAGCACTTCAGATAGATATAAAAGCAAGAGCAGGATATAAGAGCATAGTTCGTTACACTAACATGCTGGTAAATTAATGTAAACTAATCATTAATGCAAACTAATAATAATATAATTTAAAATGATTTCCAAGTAACATTTTGTGAAATTTTGGCTCAATATGTTGAAAAAAATCTTTTTCACGCAAACCAATCTCAAAATAAGTATTAAATCATGACATTTGTTTCACAATTAACTTATTATTTCTGAATTATTTCAAATATTTTATGATTTGATTATTCTGCATTTATTTAATCATATTAATTAAGTGCTGAATTCAGAGCTTCAAACTCCTGCTCCATAATATAGTATTTTATGTTGTTTCTTTTCAAAATTACTTACAAATATTTTTCAATCATTGCTAGAAAATACATTAAATGTCTGGATTCAGAAAAAAATTTCGAAGAGGCAAAAGTTTCACCAAAGAACTAAAAAAAAAAAAAAAAGATTAAAAAATATTCTTACCGTTTCTTATTTTTAATCGTTGGCCTTTTTGAATTAAAATTATTTACGGGTTACTGTTTTGAATTCTAATGCAAAGGTGTGATAGAATTTTAAAAAGGAGCTAGAAAAATCTTAGAAAATTATTCACATACAAAATTACTTATTTTAAAGTGATTAAATTATTTCATTTAAATGAAGTTCACCTCATTTTCTATGAATCCTTCAAATCTAAATGGACATCGAAGTAAATCATCAACCAAAGTAAAAGTTTTTGGTTGAATTACTATGCAAAATTAGATCGTTAGAATAAATATTTCTGAATAGAACATTGAAATTTTTGAATATGGAAAGAATTAGAGCACTAAAAAACATTTGGTTTTAAATAAATAATTTATTATACTTCGTGTACGTATAGTTGAAATGGATATTTCAAATTTAATTATGAATGAATATAAACTAAAAAGTTCATTTGAAAAAGTTTGTAGCTTTTATAATACAAGTAAATCAAAGACAAGCTGCACAAATTCTTCTTCATCAAAGTCAAAAGGAAAGGTAAAAAAAGAATTGCATTGTGTCAGAAAACAGGAAAAAAAGTTGGATGAAGAATATAAAGCCAGAAGTGTCCGCTAAGGGAAGTAAGGGCAATATTTTTTTCGAAGTGGGAAAAAAAATCTTTAGGAAGAAACGAATGAATAAAAAAATGTAAGAAGAAACTCCTAGCCTTTTATTTTTCTCCTAATGCAGAGTAGATAATTTGAAATACATAGATTATCGAATAGAGAAGAAATTAAATTCTAGAATTTTTTAAGTCAATATAAAAAAAATATTATAATAGACGAAAATATTTAAGTTTCAGAATATAGTTGAAGTACAAGATAATTGCAAATCGACATAAAATTATAGAAGTTTACAAAAAATAGCAATCACATCTGCTTTAAGAGATCAACATATTTTATCAAGAATAAACTGTGAAAATTTGCTTAATATTGATCTCGCCAGGAAGATTCTTAAGGATAAATTGAATTAAAAACGATCCAATCTTTTGTCTGTTTTTTTGTAAAACGTGACTTAGGCAAATGTTGTTGTGTTAAATTGTAGTAAGTCGGGCAAATAAAATAAGTTTTGCTATCAATGTTCTTCTGCTAGTGGGTCAGTAGACAGAAAGCAAAGCGTTGACTCAGGTTTCAACTTAGTAAGATGGCTGTGGTTTAAATTAGTAGATGATTGGCTATGTTTAGTGGGGTTTTAGTTGGTTCAAATAGGCAGCCGGTAACGGTTACACAAACTGATGAAACACGCAGTGTACGTCAACCCACTTAAATTAAGTGCAGTATAACCTAATTCATTGATTTAAGATAGCTTAATTTATTAGTTAATTTGTTTGAGTTTTTATATACAAATAAAAACTAATCATTTTCTTATTTTCATGCGTAAAAAAGATTGATATTATTGAATGTTCACAATTTCATTAGTCAAAGTCCAAATATGCATCGATGACAAAAATTTCGCTACAAACTTTCATAGCTTTTATTATCAAAATGGCAACTCCAAAATTATTGTAAAATTCAAACTATTCTCACCCAGCTCAAGCTATACGTAGAAAAGTATCACATCAAATGTAAATCGTGGAAAGTATTGTAATAGGCCGAAATATCATATTCTGCCAGAATAAATCTGAATCATGAAGTATTTATGCTTTTTCTTTGGTGGGTTGTTTTTTGTACTGTCACAGCTAAAAGGAGAATAATATTAAATACTGCTATCACAAATATAGCTTAGACAAAGGAATTTGAATTTGCTTTGTCTAAATCACAAGTTTTTGGTAGTGGTATTTGGTATTAGTTCTATGGTTACTCACAGTACTTATTTGTAAAAATTTAAAAGCACTTTTTTTATATTTACCTATAAGTATGACTAATTTCATATTAAAAATGTTCTTATCATCCTTATGGTCTTTCTAGCAAACAAGCATTTGCATTCTTAACATTATATCAATGGAAAATCAAAATTTCATCTGTATTTGCTTATGGTGAATTTGCAAATAGTAAATTTTAAAGTTAATTAACTAAAGAGAGAACTAATACTACCGAGGGTAATAACACAGTCATAAGCAATCAAGGCAAAATGTAACGTTACTTACAACCAAAAAACATTATTATATTTTATTTTGTGCTTACTTCCATGTAATAAAATTATTTTGAACCTAATATTGAAGAATTTTTTGCTAGTATATGCTTATTTTGTTATTATCACTCTGTTAGAAAATATTATTACATTAGAGCCTCAAATTGGAAGCATAAGAAAACATTAAACAAAAGGAATTATTTAGAATTATTTATTGGTAACCTGACATTTATTTTGCTTACCATTTATATTTGAGTAAAGTGTGGAGAACCTATCATAACTACATTCCGTGATTCTTTGGTTCATCCCAAAAGTGAGGATATCGCATCAAATGTGTGCGGAAAAGCAATTTACGTTCAGAAGAAAGCTCAGTAAAAGGGGCTGCATTCAAAGCCGTCCGTTATGTACCCGAAGAATGATGAGCTGTCATAACAAATATACTTGTGACAGTTCATCAGCACAGAAGAGAAATTCCGTCTGGAACCGTGCGTGCCTCTGTCAATCCAACGCGCCTTAATCTTCCAGATTACTTCCAAGTTGTCCTGCGGACTCCAATAATGCCAACTGTCATTACAGAAGAAATATGTCACGCGCAGCAGCCCGAAAAACAGCATCTCAATCAATAACCGATCTTTGTCTTTTGGGGGAAACATAAAAGGGAATGATATTATTGCTTGTAAGTAATATAAAAAGGAATGCATTCGGAATTCGGATGGGTAGATGTGCTATCTGGAAGTTTCTAATATATATAATAATTTTTCTTTTACTTTAAAAAACTTAATTTTTAAAAAATTTTATTTGTATATTTTTATAAATTATTCAAAATTAATGTTTTTTTTAATCTGATTCTTATCATTCTTTGAAATAAAAATATTTCATATAACAAAATTTTTTTAAACACAAAAAATAAGTTCAATTGAATAAAATGTCAATTGTTAAGTATGATCTACCAACGCATTAGCAACTGTCTTTTATGCTTTGCAGAATTACACATTAAACTGTTGATAATTTAGACAAATCTTAGGACCAATAATCGCATATCGAAGGACCAATAATCAAAATATAACTAATAATTCGCAAAGATAAAATTTGATGCATTACTACCTTTGAGTAGAATAATAAATTTTTTTCATGCAAAAAACATTGCATTAATCTATATGCCAAGCATTTTAACATTCAGCTCAACGGCTTGTAAGCTTCCACAGTGGATGTTTGCTGGGATTTTGGTATGCACTTTAAAATATAGATATCAGTCGATTTATTTCTCATGTGCGAAAAGTAGCATAGAACAACAAAAGTAGTTCTTAGTTATGAAATCTACAATTATGAAAGTATTGAAAGATTCATGCTTTCTATAAATAATAATTGCATAAGAGTTTTTAAATATGTAAGCATTTCTTCCCAATAAATGGTTGAAAGATGAAGTATTATAATCTGAGCATGATGAAATCATCAAATTGCAGTTACTTCTACTCAAAACGTATTGGTCACAAAAATAAATTCGCGCAAGATTTCTTATAACAAATCTTAGATTTTTCTAAACATTTACATCAATAAAATTTGAATTCCATATCTATAACTGCATCTATGTTCATTCAAAAAATGTACAAGGAATCGGATTTTATGACTTCCTTCTTTTTTCAATATTAAACTTACATTCATTTTATTAAGGAATGACTTTATTTCTACAGTTAAAAAACTTTGCATTTACTTTTGCTTTCATAATCATGTTTTATGTCCAGAATAGCATTGAAATTCCGCTATTTTCCCGGATTTAATAAAAATGTACTCGCCTTCAAACGGAAATGGAAGTGAAGTTACTCTAAGAGTAAGAAATCAAAAACCTGCGATGAATTGAACGTGTAACGTATTTAAGCGTCATTTCACAATATGTAAGAAAGAGATTCTCATTTTGAAACGATTCGTTTTGCTTAATTAGGGTAGGACTATTTACTTAGCTGTACAAGATTCAACAGTGATTTCGAAAGGTATTTCACTCTACATGAAATTTCTATCGCTATTGTATGATCCTTTTTATAGTTCTCACTTTTCCTCACTCTGAACAGAACTTTCTCTGGCTTTAGGAGTTTATTAACTTTCCTAGTCTTATATATTTCTCTGAGATAAATTCTTAAAGTGTAGAGAAATTTTTTGTTTATTTGAATGGGAAGATTTATTTATAGCAATAAAGTTTTAGGTTTATCTTAAAGGATTTGAATTTAATCATTTAAAATTCACGCTAATTTTTAAAATAGAAAGTAAATCGAAATTACCCAAAACAAAAAAACTAAAAGATAAGATAAAATTTAATGCAAATCAAATGTATATGATGTAATGAAATACAGATTGTGTGCTTTCTTTATAAGTATCTGCATTTGCGTGGTTAATCTAGCAACGGTTAGTTAATGAAAGATTCTTTAATTGAAGCCATGGTGATATTTAGAAGAAAGATTTTTGTCTGGTCACTGAAAAGTAGCAGGTTCGATGTCTGACTTACCTGAAGATTGTCTTATTGAATGGGTACGCTGAATTTTCCGTAAAGTCCTGTTCTTTGCTCTTGGAATAGAATAGAAATGGGAAGAATGTAAGAAGATTAGAAGAAGGAAAAACTGCTTGCCATTTCGTTTTGCTATAATGATATATATCTTAAATGAAAGCAATGCTTTCATTTAAGATATATATCATTATAGCAAAACGAAATGGAAGCTTTCATTTAAGAAATGAAAAGCAATGTTTTCATTTAAGAAATCAGTGAAGATCGATTAAAGAACACATTACAGTATAAAAAGGGATTATTTTTGGATTTAGGCTATGAAGAATTAATCAAATTATATGTACACTAAAAGTTGAAAAGATCCGAAATAAAATAAAATTTAATGAAATTTCCCTAAACTTCTAAAATTTGTTCAGTATATACGAGTAACACTTTTGTTCAGTATATACGAGTAAATTTTTTTTAATACTTTTTTATTTTTAAAAACATTTTGTGTTTATGGAAAATAACTGTGTTGTTCTGAGAAATACCATCGAAATATTAGAGAACCAAAACTCTCAACTATTTAGTACACCCCAATAAACAAATTTGTTTTTAATTCCCTGCTGGAGATTCAGTGAGATAAATCCCTTTCCTTTCTTTTAAAGATTACATTAATATTCTTATAATACTAGTAATCATGTTTATATTTTAGAAAAGAAAAATTCATCTAGAGATCGTTTTGGTGAAGATCATTTTGAATATTAAAATGTTTTTGAAGGAAATTGATTGAGAATTACTGAATCATTTCAAATTCAGTATTTCAGATACTAATATTTATCTATCAACAATTAGTTCCCCATTTTATTGTAATTTCCTTCCATGAATAGTTACTAAAAATAATACGTCATGTGAAAATTTTCATTCATTTATGATTTCAAAAACAACAGTTTGTTGTAAACTGCCATATAATATGAGAAAAAGGGACAATTATTATGCAAAGATTGTTTTAGTAAATATATTGCGATGCACCATTCTGTAATTAGCTACGTCGAATATGAATGACGTAATTAATGCTAAACTTCGAAGTAAATTGAAGATTGAAATATAGGTTCCTATTAGAAGGAACAATTATTAGCTATAGTTCAAAATTACATATTATTATTAACTAATTCCAAGTGGTGACATTATTAAATGTTATTCAAATGATAAAATGACATTTCTCCTTCAAGAACCTCATATTTCAGTCTAAGATTTAAAACATGTAAAGTCTTTTTAATAGTTTATTTTTGACATAAATAAACTTAAAATATTTCCATCAATAACATCCAGAGATGTCGGTAAATTTTTTTTTATGCAGTATATGAGATGAGAATTTTTTTTATTTTTCTCACAAGCGTTCCATGTATATCATAATATATCATAACACACATATGGAATATGAGACGTTTTGATT
>JAPDSC010074310.1:0-10978 GCA_026290005.1 Latrodectus geometricus | reverse complement strand
ATATATATATATATATATATATATTTAGATTTTTAGAAATATTTTATTATAAGCGCGCAAACATCTATTATCTATATCAATGAACTTATTCGTATGAAAGTATATCAGTTCACCGTGAAAACAACTGTATCGCATTAAAAAATTGCAATGAAAAATACATAAAATAATTGCTATTTTATTTTTATTTTACCATAAACTTTTATTTTGAAGATTTGAATTCTATGAATTTAACTTCTAAATTATTCGTTTCTCAATTTGTACTTCTAACTAATTAATACATATAGAAATTTAAATTTGCTGGAAAATTATAATTTATTCGTAAATATATATTAGGGATTAAAATTATTTAATTAATTGAATGAATTTAATACTTAAAATTTTTTAATTAATAAAAATTTCTTTTCTTTTTTTTATTTGGTTTTTTCTCCATTGAATATTAAATCTCAGGATTATTTATTTATTTAAAATGTTCAGGCACACAAAATTTTCTGTACAAAATACAATTCCTTCATAGTAAATTTAAAATCATGGTTACATGTTTAAAATCATGTTACATGTTGCTTATTACAATACTAACAAACAACATGTTGCTTGTTTGTATTTTTTTGTTCCCTAAATACTTTTTAATCTATTATTAAGTCAAGAAAAGTACATACTGATTGATTAAAGGTTTAAGTAATAGATTAACGTTTAGGCTGCCTGTAATTTTCAACTTAAGTCACTAAACACAGCCAACCGCTACAAAACTTTGTTCCATGATCAAGAATAGTAATTGGCACTTTTCTCCACACCATGCCACATCAATGGGGATTTGACTTGACAAAACTTCCCATGAGGTATCGAACTCATAAAATTTTCAATTGATTGAAATGCACTTAATTATTCCTTTCCTTAATTAAGTCAGTGATTAATTTCTTAATCCAGCCACTAAGCTTTTAAATTGTTAGTATAATTGTAAGTAAATGATGTTTTTGTATATTAGTAGAATTACTTTAACTGATGTAATAACATATTATTGTTTAAAGTACAATGATCTCTTTTTAAAGTGTACAATATATTTCCTTAAAAAGTATGTCACTATTCTTTATGCAATAAAAAATTATTTTCAAAAAAGAATGCCATCAAGAGCATGAATAATAAGTTTCTTATGTATTAAATAGCAGGCACTGTAATTTTTCGACTAAAATATTTTTACTTCAGTAATGTTAAAAAAGGAAAAAAAAATATTTATATAATTTCATACATTAGCAAGAGAATGCTCTATGAGCAATAATTACATAATTCTATTGTTTTACATGCAAATTTCACCTCACTTGTGAGAACGTGAAAGATTAAACTCAATAAATATTTTGTGGCTGTAGATTAAAGTAAAAACTTGTTTTAAAATGAGGATTCTGGATTTTCTACAAACAATAATTTATATCTTTTTCTCCTTTTTTACATAATTAACTTACTCAAAATTTAAAACAATTGCAGATATACTCAAATTTTTTCTAATTTAATCACAATGAAGTAATTTTTTAAATTTTCAAAGCATGAAATTCTAATATAAGAATATAATTTTACTCAAAGATCAAGTTTTTTTATTTCCGAATCTGGTAAGTTTTTAAGGTTTATGTGATTTGAGTGATACATTTCCAAAAAATATCGGCGTATTTTATTCAAGAAAATGAAATCTCATTTATTTTCTTGTAGTGTGTCACTGATACAAAAATCAGATTTTGTGTGAGGGTGTTTGCGACCGGAAAAACATGTATCAAATAGTAAACTATAATTAAAAAGGTAAAAAAAAAACATTTTCGTATTAAAAAATTAAATGAACTGTTAGACCCATTAAAAGAGGCTCACATTCTTCAAATTTTTCAAAATATCTTTTAAATTTTTTTTCGTTTATTTCCATTATTTTAATTAAAAGAAGATTCAAAATATGAAACTCATATGTAAGCATTGTTAACAAAAATGTTTTAATGAAGGAAACTGAATAATTTTTGCTTTTTTTTTTGTTCGAATAAAAGCAAAGGAACTATTTGAGCACATAATTCTAATTTGTTATGTTTTCATTTCATTATGCTGCTTTAAATACTTTCAAGAATATATTTGATATATTATGAATATTATTTACATTTGTTTTATACTAGTATTGAAAGTCTTTTTTTGTTGAAATAAAAAGAATTATAATAATAAAAAGAATTTTCTTACAAGATGGAATCTAATAAGGTATTAAATTGACTATATATAGCATTTAAAAATATTGTGACTAATAACACTATTTCAAAGCAGTAAAATTTCTTATCCATTTTCATGTCTAGGAAGATTTCCTTTGACTTATGCTTCCTTATATACTGTTCCATATGAACAGCAGTAATCTTTTTTCTTTGAAATAATAGGAAAAATTTTTATGTTTTAAAATAAAAAATATTTTATTTTACGACAGTATTATATACAACTTTGAACTTTAATTAATAAAAGCAATGTTTCGTAAATACACGTGCTATAAAATGTTTCAAGAGCATTTCCTCCGCTCCATTAGGAATATCATTTACTCCTATTTCACACTAAAATAATAGTTGTATTTGAGATAAATAAAATTAGTACTGTTGAAAAATAAATTATCAGGGAATTCTTTAGCGTCTCTCATCAATGAAAAATAAAGTGTTCATACAAACAGGATTAAAAAAATGGGTGTTAGATAACGTCCATCGTTGGATATCCATGCACTCTTCAAGTAAAAATTCTTAAAACTATCACAATTAATGAGGACAGATCTAATGAATAAATAGAACACACCCCGAAAATTCACAATTCTAGATTGTTTTCTAATTTTTCATTGTATACCGCAACGAATATAAACTATTTGCCTACAGTTGTTTTGACTTAATTATTTTGTATTACCGATCTTTTGATAGGGAAAGTTAAAATCATAATAATAACATTAGTAGCAGTTTGTTGTGTCTAATCATTGTGCCAAATGCTAGATGTTGAGGGTTGTGCACACTTATAATAAAAACAGTGGACGTAAGGTTTATTATTTTTCACGTGACGTTTTTAAAAACACAAAATGTTTTATACAGCAGTTTGTCTGAGAACAATATAAGCAGTAAACACCCTGGAAATTATCATTCAAGTGACTTGTAGTAATTTGAAAGAAATGTCTACTTCGATTTATTTAAGATTTCTGTTTTCTTGTTGCAGTATTTTTTAATGAAATGAAGTTAAGTTAACAAAAGGATTTGTTCATTTTTTATTTGTCGTCTTGATTAAACTAACTTATATAGAACAATTAAGTGTGTATTTTGCTAATATATTAATTAGGAGATAAAATATTTACAATACATTTAAATATAATCCAGATAATCCTATACAATCCAGTTATTACTTTTAACGAAACTTATTTTTCTCTTATTTTAGAATTTAAGTGTTAACTATTTATTAAAAGTAACATTTTTTGAATATAAAATCTAATTTAGAATAATCTTTACTCATCTATCAATTAGCTATAGAAGCAATGAATGTATGAAAAGAATATGAAAATTAATATTTCTATATTTACTCAAGACCTGTGGCTTAACACTTACTAATTAATGATGCAGAAATCAGAACAAGAAAAACAAAATAATTCTACATTAAAGATAAAAAGGAAATAGAAATATTTCATGCTTACATATTCGGTAATATGGTTGAATTCACCGTTCTTTGAACTGTGGTATCTTTTGATTTGTTTACCCAAGTTGTTCCTTGTCGAGACAGATATTGCATAATGAAAAACTGGTTAATTCATGAGTCTTAAATACACATTAAATTGATTTCTAATAGTAATAAACATTATGTATTTCACAAGACTAAATTAGTTCAAAATATACTGTTAACTGCTAATGGATAAGCCACCATCTATATTTTTTTGCTGTACAATCTCTTTACCTGGTGATATACACTACTGGCCATCTGGCCATTAAAATTGATACACCAAGAAGGCGATATGCTAAGACGTGAAATTTATACGAAAAGGAAGAAGGTGCTATGCTATGCAAATGATTAGCTTTTCAGCGCATTCAGACAAAGCAGGCGCCAGTAGCAACATTTACATTGTGTTTAAATGAGGAAATTGTTCAGCCGGTTCCTCATACACAAATTGCATTTGAACGTTGTTGCCTGGTGAAAAGTTGTTGTGATGCCTCGTGTAAGAAGGAGAAATGCGTACCAGCACGCTTCTGACTTTGATAAAGGTCGAATTGTAGCGTACCGGGATTGCGGTTTATCTTATCGCAGTATTGCTGCTCGCGTCGGTCGAGATCGAATGACTGTTAGCAGAATATGAAAACGATGGGTTCAGGACGGTAATACGGAACGCCATGTGGGATCTTAACGGCCACCTATCACTAGCAGCCGAGAAGACAGGCATATTATCCGCATGGCCGTAATAGATCGTGCAACCACGTCACGAGCCGTGAGTCAAGAAACGAGGTCGTTTGGAAGACAACAAGTGTCTGCACGAACAGTTCGACGACGTTTGCAGCAGCATGGGCGCTGCGTCATAGACAAGAGCGCCTTCAATGGTGTGATCAACGACGAACCTGGGCGCACGAGTGGTGCCCAGGTTCGTCATCGCCAGGTCATCTTTTCAGATGAATCCAGGTTCTGTGTACACCATCATGATGGTCGCATCCGTGTTTGGCGGCATCGTGATGAACGCACACAGGCATCGTGCATTTGTCATCGTCATACTGGCCCATCACCTGGCGTGATGGTATGGGGTGCCATTGGATACACGTCTCAGTCACCTCTTGTTCGCATTTACGGTGCTTTGAACAGTGCACGTTACATTTCTGGTGTGTTACAACTCGTGGCTCTACCCTTTATTCGAGCCCTGCGAAACCCTACTTTTCAGCAGAATAATGCCCGACCGCATGTTGCCGGTATTGTACGGATCTTCCTTGATACGGAACATGTTCGGCTGTTGCCCTGGCCAGCACGTTCTTCAGATCTTTCACCAATAGAAAACGTCTGGTCAATCGTTGCCGAGCGACTGGCTCGTCACCAAACGCCAGTCACTATAGTTGATTAACTGCGACATCGTGTTGAAGCTGTATGGACATCTGTACCTGTACATGCAATCCAATTTGTGTTTGACTCAATGCCCAGGCGTATAACTGCTGTTATTACTGCCAGAGCTGGTTGTTCTGGGTACTGATTTCTCAGGATCTATCCAGCCAAATTTTTTGAAAATTTAATCACTTGTTATTTCTAGTATAATATATTAGTCCAATAAATATCATTTTGTTATCTGCATTTCTTCCTGTCATGTAGCAATTTTAATGGCCAGTAGTGTATTTTTTGCATCTTTAAATCTTGGAATTATTGACAATGTTTTTACACATTCTTATGCACTTATTATATTTTTTGCTAATCACAACAGAATATACTATTATGTTATGTCAACTTAAAGGCCCTATAGGCAGAAACTGCTCTCTACTAAAACTTAAATTTTTTAACATGTAAATTGCAGGGACGTTTCTACGGGAAATTTTAGAATGTATTTACAATTGAGAATTAAGCCAATGACTTTCTTTAATATCCAACACTCTGAGTATACAAATTTTTCTTAATTGTTTTAATAATTAATGATGCCAATGTTTATTTATGGTAGATTTTGCAAAAACCATCTGATAAAGCAATTATTTTTCATCGTGAAATTTAGCGTACAGTAATAAGAAATGCAGCGCTTGCAGTTTATCAATTGATATTTGCCAGGGAATCCGTCGCCAACTATGCGTGCGGATGTCAATCAAAAACGACGTCCTAATCCCCCGGATTACAACAGGGGATGTTCTGCTGACTCAAGAATGGCAACTGTCATTACCGAAGAAATATGTCACAAAACAGCCTTTTGTGGCAAAAAAAGGTCAAACTTAATCAGTAATATTCTCTTTGTTTCATAGAACACTGAGAAAGATAAAATGCTTTTATATTCACAAATGAAGCTATATCAGCTTAAAAATTGCTTACTTCCTTTTATATATTTACTTTTTCATTTTAAAAGTCAATGAATAAAAAGAAGTAAACAATCGTTAAGCTGGTTCATATCGCTTTATTTGAGTGTTACTTTCAAAGCGAAAAGTAAATAAATTTATTTAGTTTTTTCGTTTTAAAAGTAACTAATATGGTATTTTTTTTAAATAAAATATAATAAGTAAAGTGTAGATGTCATTCAGGCTAAAATTTTCGTATTTTTTCTTTGACACTTTTTATTAGAAATATACTTTTATTTTATTTATCTATTTTGTCCGGAAAGTTAAAATATTTTGAACATATTGTTTGCTTTGTTCAGAGTAAACAGGCAATAATTCTGTAAAATATTGACAAAAAAATGAAGTCGCAAGAAAAAAGTGGAAAAAATCTTTAAAAATTACCTATAAAATAATCTAGTATTTTTAACAGTTTTATTTTCCAAAACACTAGTTTATAATTTACGTACATAAATATTATTTAATCCGTCATGACTCATAAATGTGTATCACACAGGTAAACTTAGACAAACTGTAGAGGTAACAAGGGTTGTCTTCGACAATTTCAGGGACATTTGGGACTTCTGCACTTACTTGGACACAACATCATCATCTTCTCATAAGTATACTTAATATGGTCTGAAATTATTTAAATTACTTTGAATTTTGCATTCATTTCCAGAGAACAGCAAAAGGTTTACTTTGTAAATTCAAAGGAAGGTTGCTGTTAAAAATGCAGTGTTTAAGTCTAAGAGTTACCATTACAAAGATATTTTGCGTGTGTATTATGCTTATTGTTTCTGCTGATGTGGAGTGAGTTTTTCGAATATGTTTAAATAATCAATAATACAATATTGAATATGAATATGTGATCAATATCAAAGCCGACAATTTTGTCTATGCGAGGATGAAACGCTCTTCCATCAGGTTACAGCAACCCTTCCTAACCGTATGTTGCTTTTAAAGTATTCTGCACAAGAGCCCTCTCTCTTAAAGTTTAAAATTTAGTTTATCTTATTATTTATGATTACGTTGTACTGACAAATAACAGATTACATATAATGTTAACAAAAAAAAAAAACAAAAAAAAATCCATCTCTGGACAACTTTCAGCTAGGTCGGACTTCATGAATCCGTTACCTTTAAATTTTGAGATTAACATGTCTCTACTAATTTAAAGAAACCCCAAATACAGCCCTTATGCTTCTTAAAACACGTGTTCTTATTTACCATTAAAATAAATCTAGGTATAAATCAGATTATTAAAATAAACTAATTAGATGTAGCACTGTTCATTTGTCAGCGATAATAGATTCAATAAACTGTTAAAATTACATCAGTAATAATTCACGGTAGTTAGACATGAAAAAAAAAAATAAAATAAAGGATAATCGATAGTTTTTAAAAAAATTTTTTTTTAAAATTCGAAGTAATTTTTAAGAATTATATAAAATATATTTATAAAATATATGTAAATGCAGCTCTTTATATAATTTCTAACTGTAAAAGTATTTTTTTCAATAAAAAAGATGAGCTATAATGAAAAATTGATTAATAAATTTAAGATTCATGTTCTTTGATCTACGTTCTTACTTCACAATAATCACAATAGATGGCGCTTTATCAAAAATGTATTTTTGAATTTTCCACTGTTTGATAAGATATTGTTGAAAATAATTTATCCCAATTCTTAAGTAAATTTTTTTTGTTTCTAATTATTTCAGTGTTTTTTCTTGAATGATAAAGTATAGAAGTGAAGAATAAAAGGTTCTATTTCTACAATTTCATGTCAGATGTATGCATTAAAAGTAAAATCTTCATGGAATGGAAACACGAGGTCGTATCTATCTAGGTTGATAGGCTAGTAGATTTTGAAAGGATTCGTTTATTCTGTATTATTTGTAGGAATAAAAAAATCCTTTTAAAATATACATTTCATTTTATTTTTATTAACTTTTTACTAGTTCAATCTAATGTTGAATGACTTAAATATGTTACAGATAGAAGTCATTGTAGATATTGGAACTATTAAAACTTGAGGAAATCACAGTCCTTTAAAGATGTGCGTGTTTGCGCGAGATTATAACAATGCCAAATTACTTACTAGCTAGTGTGAAAAAAAATTACGATACAAAATAAAACTTTCCTTTCCAAGTATTTATGGGGAAATATTTGTAAGATCCACACACACACTACAGGAGAAATGGCGAGACAGAATTTTACTATCTTAACTCGAAAGTCCTTTGTTCTAAGGAACTTTCGTATGTGAAGAAAATATTTATACATTATTATAACAATTTGCAGCCCACAATAGTTTTACCAGTTCAACCAAACTGACGCCCTTCTGTTTAAGTTGTGTTCTGTTCATTACGTCACGTTCTAAACGTTCCATTAAGTTTCTGGTTTTGAAGAACTGCTTCCTAAAAATGTCAGAAACAAATTTAAAAGAAAATTAAAATATATTTTAAGTTTTACATTTATTAGAAAACTGTAAGATGAAATACCTTGCCTAAAACTTCATGAAGTTTGTTCTTTGACATTCCAACAGCATCTACTACACATCTTTGTATTAAACAGGCTTCTGTATGCACAATTTCAATATGAAGCCTCTGTGTGTAGAATAAGCCAAATTATTAAATTGCGATGAAAAATGATCTTTTCTGAAAAATATCTGAGTTTGACAAAAGTTTAATTTTACAATTGAAACAGAAAAAATAGCATAGGTAAAATGGAAATTTCTGCATTTACATCTATTTTCTAGCCTAACACTGGTTCATACTTTATATTCTAAGCAAAGTTCTTCTTACGTTACATTACAAAATTAAATGTTAAATGTCATCCGACAAAATTAAATGTCAGAAAAGAAATTATTTCAAATGTTGGTTTTATTGTTTTTTATTATCTATCTAACAGCTACATTGTAATTAAGGTTTTCTATGTATTTTAATTAATTTTCGTCATCCCATTCTCCAATTGTTTATTTATACTAATGTTAATGGTTTGTGGTGTGGTTTCTGAATAATTTCATTTTCTTGATATCAAACATCATCATCTGAGTTTTTCGTAACTTTATGTTAATATTATGTATATGCTTGCATAGGTTTAAATACGTCAATAAAAATAAAAATAATTTTATATAGAATTTTAAAAATCTAAAATATGTCATTCTTTGAATAAGAAACTTCTGTAATTATATTGATATCAGCATTCTATTTATTTTGTTGAATATTTTGAATTTTCTCAAAAATGAAACTCAGGTTAGATGAATGTAAGCTTTTATAAATGAAATATTTTTCTTTGTTATTTCCAAAAATGCTGATGTTAAATGTTGACAATGATGCTTTCGCTATAATCCCAAAATTTACTGAAAATTCATTTATACATAATAATATTTTAGGAATTATATTAAAATAGCTTAAAGAAATTCTAATTAATTATTCTAAATACGTCTGTTAATTTCCTTAATCAGGAAATAAAGAATTTCTAATAATCTATCTTAAAGAGCATTTAATAAACTAAAAAAAAAGATTTCAACAGTTAAACCAATAATTTTCTTAGAAATTTTTGTTTTAATTATTTTTTAGTAAAATAAAATATTTCACACATAACTAAGCAACTCAGTTTTTCTTTATCTTAAACATAAGTTATAAACATAAAAATGAATGCTAATTATGTCTTATGTAGCATTTATTGAAAAAATGTTGTTAGCATTTACCAATAAAATTTCTGATATTCTAAAATTGATCTAGAAATGAGATTTAGTAGTGTAAGAAGAGTTCTGAATAGTATCATCTTTCTCAAACGTGACTGATGCTTATTATTCAAAAAGTCTTTACGTGCGAGAATATATGCATCATTGTCACCTATCATTTACAGAAAATTTTCTGTTTTCCTTTGTGGAAAGTTAATTAACCCATTGACACTCACATTAATTAATAGACTGAAGCAGAAAGCATAACTTTAAAGAGACAACAGAGAAAACTTTTCCCTTTTATATTAGTTTTGTTTATTTTAACCTTTTACTGTGTTGTTTTTAGAAATTAATTCCATATCAAAAGTTATGAAATTCTTCTGAGTAAACAACGGAAGATAGACATATTGGGGCGTTCCATTAATTAAAATCCTCCCCCATTACTCAGGGGCTGTTATTTTTAGGGCGGTTGTAATTAACTGCAACTGTATTATATTTGTTCTTCCTGTAATTAAGTAGTAGATATCCGTTAAGATTAGCTTCAGATATTTAAAGTTGATTCACATATGCATTGCGAACTGATGCTTCCTTCTGGCAACCTTCCGGAAAATTAAGTTCTTCTGTGTCTCGAAAATTATTCCTGGTATTCTAGTCACGTTGAGGAAAAATAGTAGAAATTAGGTTCTGGATCTTTAGCTGACACTAATCGTCCTCAAACAACAAAAATTACCCTAAAATAAAGACTCACAGCCTGCGAGTAAATAGAGTTACTCGATGAACGGCGCCAAATGGAAGGGAAATAGATTATTTTTACGCCTACAAATTGTATCAGTAAAAGGTGAGGAAAATATTACGAAAAGATATTTCTGTATTTTTATGGAGTATGGCACAGCTTAAATTATTATTGGGAATTTGTAGCATAAATTAAATCCAATTTATAAAAGAAAGTCTAATTTACTTATTGCAAGATTTTAGTAGATAATGAAATTTTTAATACATTTTTGATGAAAAATAATAAATAGTAAAATTGTAAGCTATGGAACTACGGCTTCAATATTAATTTGTGTGTATATATCTGCCAGTAAATTAATTTTAATAGATTTCCATCTGTTTATGTCATAATTAATTTTATTCGCTATTAAAATATTATCATCAGTTTCTCACCACTAGGTTTACTTTCTGAAGCTGAACATATGGATGTAAATTTTTTTACAGAGATATTTTCTTTCTCTCCCTCTTATATATATATATATATATATATATATATATATATATATATATATAT
>JAPDSC010074304.1:64842-83655 GCA_026290005.1 Latrodectus geometricus | reverse complement strand
CACAAAAAATGCGTCATAGAAAAAACATCAATTTTAATCGTTTCTGAAGTACTAAAAAACACCATTCTTGACTTTCGTTTAGACATTGATAGAGTGTTTCTCATGATAAATTGCTTATAAACTTCTTCTGATTAGTGTTCCGTATCCTCTAGTGCATGCAGCAAAAAATGCTCAAGGTTAAAATCATTTATAAGAGGATTGGGGCTGATAAAGAAAGGTGCATTAGAAGCAATCTGTTTAAAAAATGTGTACTTAGAGAAATTCATAATGTTACTCAAAATATAGTTTAAGTTACTTAACATATTTAAAAAAATTTTATCAAGACTTATGAGTCTAATAAGATTAACGAACATTAATAGTATTGAACGTTGTGCATTTTAATGTTAGAATTTACATAAATTTTCTATGACATTGTATATAAGAATATCTGGCATTCTAAATTGTATATTAATTTAAATTAATTATTTAGCAGTATATGAATAAAATATGCTTAAGAAATAATTTGCATTGCCTTAAAAATTAAGAAATATATGATCTGAAATAAGTATATTATTACCTATCATTTTTAATTTCTGATAATCAGCAAGTAAATACTTTTTTCTTAAATTACATTTTCAAGTGTAAGGATTTAAAAATATACTTCTTATTTATGTCTTATGTTGATTTAACTTATGTCGATTTAAATTTAATATTTTATAGATAAATTAATTATTTGGACATGCTATTGATGTTCTTACCTGCAATATTTTTCTTTAAGCAATTTCAATATTTTGGATATTCACTATATTATTATTTAATACTTCTACTATACAATAAAAACGAAAACATTATTTTTTTTCCAAGCTAAAATCTTGATACAAATATCTTCATGTTATGCTCTCAATGAACTATAACTCAGCATTAAAAAATTATCCACAAATATTTATACATATTTTATGTTCCATATTAATAGTTTTTTTAAATATTGACCAACGTTTATTTAAAACTTGTAAAAAATTTTTTATTTAATTTTGTTGATGCCGAAATAAATACTGTCAATGTTATATATAATCACATCATTCTTACATGGTAAAATTTTTTATAGCTCTACTTTTTCAATTTTTCATTTACAGCTTTAAAATTCTATATCAGATTTCATAATGCTTTACTCAAATAAATTTTTTATTCAGTTTCCAAACATTTCATGAATTTTTAAAACACTTACAGAGGATAACGAATGAGAAGAGAATTTCTCTTATAGACCTCAGAAATACTCCTAAGGTTTTTTTTTATTTTAAAATAAATTTTACAATTATCTTTAATATATTTTTCAATTATTTTCTCTAAGACATTAGAGAAATGAAATGCTTAATGTTAGAGTATAGAAACCATGGATTTAAATTTTAAAAATATAAATTGTATTATTAATACCTAATTAAAAATAGAAAAAACAATAAGCTTTTTTTTAAAACTATATTTATTTTTAAACTATATATTTATTTTTAAACTCAATATTTCAAATTGAAAGTAATTAAAGATGAATTTATTAGAAGAAAATTTTGACTTTTAGGACGAACAAGAATGCTATCATTTAATACATTGGTATTTAACTTTGAATCTCTTCTTAAATGTATCTGGATTATCTTTTATCTAGATTAAAATAACTTAAAAATTTACAAAGCATTTAAGGAATACGAAGTAAACTATTTATAAGAAAGCAATATTTAAAAAAAATAAAATCTATTGATAGACATAAGCATTTTATTGAAATTAGTAATATGAAATATAATTCAAAATCTTACAATACATGAGACTAACACATATAATTTATATATTGAAATAAAAATTTTATTTTATAATAAATGTGATTTATATAACCTTAATTTTTCATTAAAAATAGCTGGCAATATTGGATTGAGTTTTGGTTCCCATATTATAAGAATTGATTTTAAGTATTCAACTTAAATTTGAATATATTTTGCATAGTTCAACTTTGAGTATATTTTTCCAAGCAAATAAGTGCATTTGAATGCATAATAGTGCTGTGTACAATTGAGAGAGAAATTGAAAGGTAACAATGA
The DNA here is from genome assembly GCA_026290005.1 of Latrodectus geometricus. NCBI lineage: Eukaryota > Metazoa > Arthropoda > Arachnida > Araneae > Theridiidae > Latrodectus > Latrodectus geometricus. The sequence goes on along the minus strand of JAPDSC010074304.1, from coordinate 81,595 downwards.
TGAATTTTAGTGGAATTTTTATTGAGAAGATTGAAAAATATTTTATTTTTATCCTTCTTCTGTGAAAGCTGCTTAAATGTCGTTATAAAAAAGATTTTAAAAATCCCTAATGTCATTTGTTGCAAAATCTGAAAATATTGGTTTAAAATTTGTTTGACCTGAAGATGTGATTTGCAATTAATTTTGAAACACTAAAATCATCATTCATAAAAATTTCCCTGGAATTTACTCTTTTTTATTGGTTGAATACTTCTTATTTAAGAGGAAATGATTAGAATTATGTTTAGTAACAGCCAAATATGATTGTATTAATCGGATAAAATTTCTTTCTATTGTAATTTCAAGGCAATATCATCTATATGTTTAATTAAGTTTCAGTATAAGACAATTATAACCATTGTTTTGGAAACCAGATATCATCTTCCAAAAAAAAATATTAGTAAAATGTTTTAGCTCCAGAAAATGTATAAGAAATTTTTCTTAGCCAACATAACTAATTGCCGTTTAATATGTTTGTTTACTTTCCTTGAAGCCCTTTGATGAATTTTTAAAATTGAAGATTATGAGTGGAAATGATATTATTTAATATATAATTGATATATTTGACATAATTTCTGACGTGCCATAGGATGAATTATTTTGAGATTAATGATTTATATAGATTCATTGTCATTTTTTACGGTTATTGATGCAAAAGAAAAAATGTATTTACTGTTTACATTGTAATCATAATAATAAAATTAATTATATTACAAAATATAATTTAAAAATTATATATATATTAATATATATAATTTTTAAATAGTAATCTTAGCAAATTAAACATATTCTTTTCTAATGAAAAAAGACCAAAAGTATAAAGAAAATATTCATACACATAGTCATTTTTACTTGTATCTTGCATAAATGTAAAACTTGTGCAGTATCTAAAATACGTATTGGCTAATCCAGAACTAAGGAGAACTATGAGATTTTAACTTACTGTTGACAGAATAATTTTCTTAAATCATTCTGTGTTCCGAAATGCTTAGTAAATACTTCTAGATGGTTTGCCAATGAATTATTAATTTTCAGTAAATTTAATTTTTTAGGAAATATTAGCTCTACTGCAGCAATAATGCAAATCCTAATTAATTTATTCACTGACAATAAAATGATGCCTATATTTTCTATTTGATGATAGATTAAGAAATTCACATATTGCAGTTTCTTGCTCAATATTTACTTTTATGGATAAAAATTTCAAATATTTCAACCCAAGTCTCAAATATTCATGTTTTCTAAACCTAGATTATCTGTAAATTTATAAACATTCTTATATATGAACCGATAACTTTCTGTTAAAATTTTTGTAAATTACCCTGTTTGTATTTCGAATAGTAATATCATTCTTTATTAAATATTCTGAACTCATGCTTCATTTCTTAAAATATTTTAATACGTCAAGTATTAAATTAAATTGATATGAAATACAGAATTTGAAAACAAATTAATATAGTGAATTTTTGTTCTGAATTCAAAATAAACAGGATATCTAGATATCAATCTCTTTTTTCTTCTGTTTAGAAAATTATGTAAAAAAAGTAACATGTTTCCCAGAAAGTATAACATACAACAGCAATTTTTCATGTATTTGATGATTTTTTTTCTCAAATTTAATTGAGCACCAAAATTAACAAAAGAACCTTGATATTCTTTACCCTGTACTTGTTTGTGAATTTCGAGACGAAATTTTAAACACAATTCATTACTGTCAAAGTTTGTTGAGTAAAGAAAGTATCAGAAAACGTATCTTAGATATCACTAGCATTGGAAATTGCTAAAACTAAAAATAAATTATCACAAATTCCTTGAAAAACAATTAAATTTTTTATGATACGAAATTGAAAAATATTAGATATAAATTTATATCTAATATTTTTCAAAATAAAATTATTTATTTTATTTAAAAATATTAGATATAATTAAATTTCAACAGAAATTATTCTTGTAGCAAAGAAAAATTTTATATAAAAAAAAATGAAAAATAAAGTTATAAATTTCAATATATCAATGTTTGAGTATTGAAATCAATACTGAATTTCAAAATTCAATGATTAAACGCACTTTTATGCACAAACCAAATGGTCAGGAAATACAGTCTTCAATTCTCTTCTGTCTAGGGAAAATTATATTTGAAAGTAACATAATTCCCCAAACCGAAAAAACTCACAGCCACAATAATGCACATATTTGATGATTTTAGTTCAAATTTAATTGGGACGGAAACCCTGCATTCTATACAATTTACCCGCTTGTGAATTTAGAAACGAAACTGTAAATGTAATTCATATAACTGAGTTATAATAATTTCAGGTAACTGACAGAGAAAATATTGCAGACTACCAGAATGAAAAAAAGTGTAAAAATCTCTCAACAGGCATTAAAGTTAAAAATCAGATAGTACAAACTATTTGAAAAAAAATAATTAAAATAAGTGACATGAAATTAAAAAAAATTAGTTGATTCAAATTAAGCTTTTAAAATAAAAGTTTACATTTTAATTCCGTTTTTCAGATACTTAGATTTATTATTAAGTAGTTGTTTGGTCGCGGTGTTAATATCAATTTGGTGCCAAAAACTACAACTACTACAACTGAGTAAATGCTAGGAAATGATGACTTGTTTATTATCATCTAATAATAATTATTCAAAGAGTTCTTTGATTAATTGAAATGTAATTCACTGTGTACGCTGCGATGATTCATGGTTGAACAAACTGTATTTGTTTACATTATGTGCTAAACGAAGATGATCCTTTTACACTTTATTCATCATATTTCCTCCTCTTAATCTGTTATATAATATTCAGATATAATTATTAATTCACATAAATCATTAAAGCATGATAACTTTTCAAATTATATTTATCACTGATCATACATTTTTGAGTTATCACCAAGAACTGAAAACAGGTCACTTGAATTAATTTTTTTAAAAAAAATTCTAATAATCAATTTTATTATTTTACGAAGAACATTATTCTTAATTTTAAAACATATTTGATGATAAGCTTTTCGTTTAAAGAAAATAAGGATTAAATTACACATATTCTTTCTAATCATTTAAATAAATTAATAATTGATTTTACAGAACAAAGTACACACTTTAATCCAGCAGAAATATTAATTTCTGTTAATATGTAGCTACCTACGCAGTCGCTGAAACCTGCCAGGAAACATTTCTAGTTTCTATAAAGACAAATTTATCTATGAATTATTCATCTTAACACAAGAAAAATATTTTATAAAATAAATTCCTAAAATTTGTTAATATAAACTTAATTATTAATTTAAAGATATTTTCTATCTTTCCATTCACTTCTTAAAAAAGGCTTAATTTCAGCAAAATGTTTTAAAATACAGTTTTTTGTGTAAAATTTAATTTTTACCACCATTTGTCTACAGATACAATTTAAGGCTAAATGATTATTAACTAGCTTCAAAAGGCAATGTCATTATTAATCACCTAAATAAAATTCATTTTTTAAATTTAAAATGTAGTGGTTTTGTCAGATTCCTAATTAGAATAAAATATCAATTAATGTATATCATACATGTTTTAGTTTCGCTTATGTTTCTATTGAATTTCTAATTTTTATATTTATTTCATTGGATATTTTGTTCAATAAGACACTTTTATTGTTATTAAGCAATATTAAAATTTTAAATTAACGAAAGATGATATTTTCTAGTTTAGTATCAAAAGAATAGAAGTTAATATTAATTAATTACATTTAATAATGCCAGGTAATCATAAAATGATATTTTTAATATTCTTGTAAACATTTTAAACATTTTTAGCAACATAAATCTTATTCATAGAAAGTTTGATGCATAAATATATTCATCAAATGAAATTCTGCTTTTATTTTTTTAATCATTCTTGAAATTTATCGTACGATTGCAATTAGAAAATGTATTAAAGAATTTCCAGACATCTGCTAGTTAATTAAATAATTTAAATACTTATTTATTTATACTTTGGAAAACAGATTATCAAGCAATTTTAAGACTCAGTTTAAATAGATTAGTTAGCTATCACTTTTAGGAAAAGGGAAAATCAGCAATGTAAAATGTGAGCGTAGACGGAAAGTTGAATTACTTTTAATTTTCGGTCTCAAACTATTTTCTAAAAATGAAAAGAAATCTATTTTATAAATTTCTGTGAAGTTACGGCTACAGTGTTCATAAATTTTACGTTCCCTAATGCTTCTTTTCTCTCAAAAAATACATTCCTGATATTAGTAAGTGAAATTTCATTGCCGAAATAGAAACAGTTTGGGAAATCAGTTTTATTTCTATTATCTCGACAGATTTTTCGTTCCCCCATTTTCTCGTGAAAAATCTTCTTTTCTCAAAATCAATTTCTTCTGGTAAGTTTGACGATTTAACTTTGATCACGTCTTTGCGATTAAAGGAGTAACGTAGCCATCGGGGAAAGAATGGCTACGGCTAAAAACCCAAATGGATCTGAGTTCGAAGTGCTGCGCCGCTCTGTTGATTGTGGCCATCCATCTTGTGACAAGCATTATCTGCCTTGTTCCGATTTGTTAGAGGGTTATTTTCCTTCAATGACCTCTGCTATTCTCTGATGTACTCAATCATTTATCTTCTTCTTTGTAAATGTGTCTTCGTAATAAATAATGAAAGAAATTACCCTTCTTGGGAAAGTGTGTATCTCACAGCATCGATTAATGAGATATTAATTGGAGGACCCAGATTTAAATATAGTTTATCCTTATTAAATTAACTGGATTCCTATCGTCAATGCCATTCTGCTCGTTGCAAAGAAGTTCTGGGCTATACAAGCCAAATTTTTAAAATTATTCATTTGGAAGATATGCTAAAATAATATCTGTAGTTGAAAATATCAGTTAAATAAGTATATAAAATTTTTGATAAACAAAATTTTTTTCTATTTCAATAATTGTGATAAACGTGTGCAATAGACAATATATATTTTTTTTATTTCTACCTAATTAAAAAGTAATGGAAGGTTAACATAGTCAAAATATAATAAGTAATAAAGTGAATTCACATTGTTTTACACTTACATGAGCATATAATCAAAATATAAACAAATACAAAATGTTTTGTTAAGAATTATTTTGCAGTTGAATTTAGAACTACTTGATAATAAGTGATCGCACTAATCAAATGTAAGATTAAGAAATGAAAATTATTTATTTCAAAATTAAATAAAAGGAAAATTTGACAATTTAGTGAGCATCAATAGATAATTAACTTCTTTTTATACCTTACCTTATCACATTATAAATATTGATTTTTTAAATTTTTTTGATCAAAAATTAAAATAATGAAAATTGCACAATAAACTGTTAATTTCCAGAGGAAAAAAACTGGCATACATTACTATATCATTTTACTATCTAAAAAGATTGTAAAATTTATAATTCATCAAGAAAACTATTTTTCATTATTATTAAGAAAACTATTTTTTATCTAAAAAGTAATTTATATGAACATGATTTCATAAATTACATTTTTGTTTTTTTATTCAGTTTAGAATTACAAATGATTAATATTTATTTTTTCATTTCTTTATAATTAGTTAACAATAATTGGAAATAAATATCATGTTATGCAATCCTAATAAATAACAATAAAATTATTTATATTAAAATTAGTATACGTACAGCTATTTATTATTGCTATAAAAAAACTTTTTTTTGTCAAATGACAAAATATTGACCTTGATATTCAATATTTGAAAAGAGTGTTAATGTAAACAATCAAAATTTACATTCTTATATTGAAATAAAACATTTTTTTAAGGTTTGTTTACAAATTTATATAAAAATTATATTTTATTTTTAACAGAGCCTCTCAGGGTCAGCATTTTCCCTCCAGAACAGAAATTAGATGTTGGTAAAACTGCTAATTTTAACTGTTCTATCCAAGGAAGCCCTATAGGAGCTGTATACTGGAAAAAAGATATGAGACCACTTTCAAATAATCAAAGAGCTATTTTTTCCACTCCAACTTCATTGCAAGTACGGCAGGTTAAAAGAAGTGATTCTGGAATCTATCAATGTTTCGTTAATAGAGATGAATTGTCGGTGCAAGCTAGTGCTAGACTCATAATTGGAGGTAAGATAAATTATTTGAGCTTATTTTTGCAAACTCGTGTCGAAATTTCTTGAGTAGCTAAGTATTTATCATTTAATATAAAAATGCAAGACACGAAAGATTAGTTATCTTATTAATTAAGATTTTATGCATTTCATATAAGAGACAGTTTTCTTCTCAAATAATCACACACTGATTCATTATATACATTACTGCTTTGCTTATTTGGGGTATAAAAGCTGTATTGAAAATATTACTGATTTAATAAGTAATAATATTAATTGTTTAATGTTAAATAATTTTAATTTAAAAAATATCATTTTAGATCTTTTGACATGTCATATTAGATTTTTTCTAAATTTTAAGTATTAAAAAGTGTACATTGAACAAAAAATAACTGTTATATGTAAATATGATATCAAATTAAGCATACATTTTCGTTTGAATAAAGAAAGTTCACTTTAATTTTTTCAGTCATTTTTTAAAGTATCAAATATAAAAGATATTTCTGCCTTCTTCTGTATATGAATTAATTTGTATATATGATTAGATTATATTTTTAATGTTTCAAGTATCATTTCATCCTCTTTCATTTATTAGGAAAAAAGTATCATTTATTTTACTAAGTCATCTATTTTATGCAACCAATTTGATATAATTTTATAGTTAAAATTTTATTCTTGAGAATACGTATTTTCGAGCTGTTAAATGTATTAGCTTTTTTCAATTTCCATGTAATGCATTAATAATTGTGTTTGTAAGTCTACGATATTGCTTTTATTATGTTTATTATTGCCTTGTAAATTTGCAAGTAAATTTCAACAACTTATTAATGTTAGATACTAATTCAGATTTTGATTTAAATTTAAAATATTCTCATTATGAATATTCAAAGTCCAATCCACAAATAGCAATTGTATCATGTAATATAATTTAGTAATTGATTCTAATGGCATGATTCTAGGAAATATAGTAAAATGCGATGATATCTTGCTGTAGAATATCCTTTTCATATTTTAACACGTTGTAATTTTTCTCAACATTTCACTCTTATAGAATGTTATTACACATGGTGTATTATTCTGAATGCGCTATCAAAAAACTTCTTTTATAGTAATTAGAGTCACAAAGCAATAAATACCTAATAAAATGTATTAATAATATAGTTAAAAATGATCAGTATTGTAATTAATAATTTTTCTTTGTATTATAAACATTACACAAAAAATAGCCAATGTTGCACATTCCCTGCATGATATATTTCACTTATACTGAAATGAAACAACTGAATTCAAGACAAGAACTGCTTAGTAAATGCTTAAAAAAACCCAATATAATTTAATTCTATAATAACAGAAAACACTTAATTCTGATAAAAATTAATTTCACAGGTGCTAAATAGTTATTGTTCCAAATTCTTGGAACAATGTATCTTGTAATACATTTATTAAAAGTTATTCTAAGACAAACTTTGATAATATGTCTAATAGCATGAAAGCTTAAAGATATTGGACATTTATATTATGAAAAATATTATGTGTGTGTGAAATGAAAATAACTAGTGAGACCATAGAACAGCTCAATGTTAACAATTGAAAATTCGGGAACTTGGGTGACAAAAAAAAAATAAATTGAAGATAGATTAATTGTATATTTGAATATTTAATTTCATTAATTTATTTTCAATAAGGATTCCCATATCGAGGTCTTTTGGAAGTACTTTTGTTGATTCAGCATAAGCAGTTGCAAGGAAACGGTGTGAATTGGAACACTCTGATTAAATAAAATAAGTAACTGAAAAGAGCAATCATATTGGATAAACCATTATTTTTAAATACATCATATTAATAATTACAATATCAACTTTTATTTCCTCCAGCTAATTTATTTTTAAATTTTTTTCTCTGACGAGAAAATTTTCTAGCTATGTAAATATTGTGCTTCGGATAACAGTTTCATGAATGTTTTTGTTACAGAAGTTCCCAATCAAACATTCAATTACAAATTAATAACATCACTATAATAGAGTAATGATGTAAAGTATCCCATGTGTAATTCTATCCAACGACATGATTTATGTTAGGAAGACATATGGATTCCAGAATAATTCGATGAACATGACCATTTATTTTAAGTTGACAATCTATCCGTTGAATTTTCTGTGTCTATTAATTCAATGTTACACACTAAGGAGTTCCTCAGCATTAGGGGCAGTTAATTCCACATACTTCTGTAATAATGGCATTTGCATGAAATCGCTCTATTTGCGTGTAAAACAATTCTATAAAAAAACGGAATATTTTTTATCATATGTGCATCCATGTTTGGTACAAAATTTTAATAATGAAAAGTGAAATGCAACTTCAGCGGCAATCTGAAGATAATTCCTGTGTGATTAATAAACATTTTAAAAAAAAACTTTGAAAAGTAGTTTCATGATTTTGCTATTTCAAAAAATACATTATACAATTTAATATATTAATTATTTGTTCATATGTTTTATTTCAAACTGAACACTAAAATCTCAATTACATTTTTAAATTATTTTACATTTGATCAAAAAGCATGGAAACTGATACCTCAAAATATGAATTGTTCATACTTATTTCCAAAGAAAACCTCTGTACAAAATAGGGAATGATTAATAAAATTAACCTCTACAACATTCTGAAACTTGAACATTAAATGTATATTGAAATATTAAATGAAAGTATATTCTGTTAAAATATTTAATTTATTTGTTTTTAGATCTCGCTCCAAAGCTAAAGATAACATTTCCAGAGAAGATCGTCAGGCCGGGTAGTTATGTTTCACTTGTTTGCGTCGCTTCCGGAAATCCTGCACCGCAGATCAAGTGGTTACTTGACTCAATTTGGACAGTGTCCACTCGACCTGGAACTCTAGTTAGTACTTACCTTAGTAGCACTGGTGATGTGGTCAGTTATTTGAACTTTACCTCTGTGGATGTTTCTGACAGTGGCCTTTACCACTGTGAAGCTTTTAATGAAGCCGGCAGTGTAACCCATTCCAAGAGATTAAATGTATTTGGACCTTTGTTTATTCGTCCATTGAATAACTTGACAGCTCTGGCAGATTCCCGATTCACGATTAGTTGTCCCTTTGGTGGCTTTCCTTTCGATAATATTGTATGGAAAAAAGGTAAGTCGCAATTTTAAGCTAAAAGACTTAAATATTTCAAGTTTATCAGTTTTAAAAGAATTTTTTACAAATCATTATTTGAAATTAAATTTTTCAAAAATAATCAACCAAAAACATTCATAACCTAATAGATTATAACTTTCAAATATAAATATTTTATTCCTTTACTTAAAGAAAATGCAAATAATTTCTTAAAAAATTAGAACCTAGTTTTAAAAATGTTAATATTTCATAAATAGTATTATTACAACATTTAACCAAACATATTAGAAAGTGTTGTTAAATTATCGTATGTCAAGACTAGTTTTAAAATATCATTTTTTTTTCCTACCAAGTCTCATGAAATAAATTATATGTTGCCAAAATAAAAGGATAAGGTTTATTGCATAACATATATATATATATATATATATATATATTACATACCTAAAAAAGAACATATAAACATAGATCAATAAACAAATTTATTTTAAAGAAATTGTTAGCACATAAATGTCAAAGACATGTATATATAATATTTTACCATCTAAACTCATGACTAATTGAAAAGCATTTCCTTTTCCTTAAAATTAAAGTTTTAGAGGAAAATAGTTCTCTTGTTATGTATGGTAGATTATTTCCATTTTTTAGTCTTTCTCATCATTTCCTCATACTTTCATATTTGTTTTTGCGATTAAAGAAGAGATTTTCGCTGCATCGAGTTTTATTAGTAGGGGGTGATGTGAAGTTTTGGAAATTCTTTGAGCCGGAAGAGAAAAATCCCACAAATAGACTTTGGAATTTTTTTCCTTTCATGGTACTCTACTTGGCTTAGAGGATTAGAGTCTAGAAAATCTCCGCAAAAGAAAGATTGCACTTGAACCATGCCAAACCAATACCCACAAGTAGAAATAGATCGAGGCTGTTTCTTATTTTCTCTTCAGTTCATTTATAAATAAATGGCTAAAAATGTTAAAGACTTCTATTCTCGATTTAATGTTAGTATAGCTATTCAGTGAATTATTGTGTCTCATATGTTCTTAATGCTAAATTATTAATTCAATCAATTATTCGTTTTTAGTTAAAACTTTTTTGTGGTTGATTTATTCTATGAAAAAGTTTTTAACATCTTAGTAGAAAACTAGGAAGCAAGAAAAACAATATTAGTCTTTAACATTACGTAAATTAAACATTTATTTAAATACATAGCCCGAAAATATTTCAGTATTTAAAAATTTATTTATGACATAAAAAAATGTTGATGAACCATAGTACTATAAAAGCAGCATAAGATTAAGATAGATAAATAGCAAACAATTTGATTAGTTTATTTGTAATAACACATACAAATATTAAATATTTTAAAGCGCATATAATGCTGCACACATATTACTTGAAGTAATGTGAATCAAAATAACACATTTACACAAAACTATTTTTTTAAAGTCATATTTTAACGTTTTTAAATTACATTTTTGATTATATTAATGAAACCACAATTAAGCGCAGATTGTCAAAGAGAATGAATCATTAAACTCAGTACTAAGTAATGGAAATGAAAATTATGTTTAAAATATTTATTATCATTAAAATGTAATTATTTTAATTCATTATTGTTTAAAGAAAGGCATAAACAAAATACTTTATATTTGTCTAAGAAGGCAAAATTTAAGTTTTAAAAGTTGTCATTTTTATATCTAAATCAATCAATGAAATCTTATAATCAAAATCAATTTTATAATCAAAATCAATCAATGAAATATTTCAGTGTTACCCTCTTATTGCTAACATTTCAAATTTCATAACCTTTTTCCTTGTTTTTTTTTTTTTTTTTTTTTTTTTCCCCATAATGTTTAGAAGATACCACCTCAGACTTTTTCCTCTTACAGAATTTTTTTTTAATTAATTTCAAGCAATATGTAGTAATTATGTGTTAGAAATATAAGGAGTGTAAAATATATCAGGTCAGGAATTTCTGTCTGCAAACATATCATTCTGCAACTAAAAATCTGGCAGATGAATGATTTTGCAATGAATGCATATTTCCACAATACGTCACTTTTAGCCAATGCATTTCTTTGTCAGTTTCCAGCATTTATATATGACCAAGAAGATAGATAAAAAATTCCCGTCCTGAAACTCCGACAAATCAAGATTCAAGAATCAATCACACAAGTTTAATTTGTGATTTTGTGAATTCACAAATGGATTTCAACCGGTTCTAATTAGTGTCAAAAATATTTTTTTCCACTACCTAGTTCATATAGATGGTAAAAGACATCTAAAGACCATAATAAAATATTTCAAATCATGTTTCTTTCCATTTTTATTATCCATATAGAAGGAACTTAATAAATATGTCGAATCATGTTTCTTTCCATTTTGAATATCCATATATAAGGAACCTAATAAATATGTCATGAGGTAGGAAAAAGTGAAACTCCAAAGCATTCATCAGACTGAAACGTATAAACAAAGGTAAATTAATATCCATCTAATTTTATTCATTCTTTCAATGTGATCAAACTAGGAGCTTTCCACTCTGGAGAGCACATTCCTAAAACTAAACCAATAAGAGATGTACAAACATTGCTGTAAAATCCAAAATTGCAAGGTTACTTATAACACATTGTTAAGACAATATATACTAAAGTATTTTAAACTTTGATCTTCATTTTAAATGAAGAAAATTGAAAAAAAATAGTGATATTCAAAATATTTTACAACACAAAAGACTAACAAATTTTAAACAAATTTAATTAGAACTGAAAATAAACTAAACAAGTATGATAAACTAGAAATGTGTTTATCTGAAAGAAAAATCGTATTTATAAAAATATAATGTTGAAAACAAGCAAAATAATCTATGTAGTGAAATGGTTTTTGTAACATTATAAAGCTACAGTGGTACTCTTGTGATGTTTGTTGTAAACAATATCATTTAAATTATGTTGATATAAATCAACTTAATTTAGCTGTGAAATCATTGAAAATTAAAATGTTACAATTTAAAATGTATGCAAAATATTTTAGAGATATTTAATTAAATTTTAGATCATTAGTTAAATTTTGTTCATTCAAATGTCTGACATAAAATGACTGCTATTTAAAACACGTTTTTTTACAAACCTGAAGTTATGTTAATCCATCATTTTAAATATACACACATAGGTGATTTTTTTCAGCAAATTTATCCTGTTTGCCAAAGAAGTTTTTAAAAATCATCCAATTTGTCTATGATAGATATTTTCAATTCATAAAAAACAATTATATTGACACTTATTTGCAAAGTATGAAGAGCCAAATGATCCTCTTAGCATACTTATTAAATTCAAACTAATAATACGGATTTGCTAGCTTAAGAATTTGATTCTCTACTCTAACACTGATTTTTGGATCATTTTAACGCATGACACATCTTACTATGTTGCTGAAATTTTTCCTTCTTAAAATTTAATGAAAAGAAAAAAAATTGGTAAAACAATGATTGAAAACAGTTAAAAATATTTTCCAGGAATATACAGTTCCCATTCTTTATTATGAGCATTGTTCCCCATACCATCAAAAGCCAACAGCTTGTACCATTCTAAGCGGTCTTCTGAAGAAATTTTTAGGATCTGTTCATAAACCATTCCAGCAGTAAATAACATTGCACATGCAATTTGAATGGCGTTTCTTTTCATTGGAAATTTTTTTTCTAAGTATCATTCCAGCTCATAACATACAAAATCACTTCATACAATTTCCTTTTTTGTCTTAGTTGTCTTTTAACTTCCAAAGATACAACATTGGTATTCTTTCTTTAAATGAACCAGTTTGCTATCTGCGAGAAATTTATTTGAGTGTACATATAGCTCATTTCAATTGCTTTAATTAATCTTTATAAATATTTTATTTTCTTAAGTCAGTTTTTAAATGATTGATATTATGATATTTTAAGTACTCTGATAATTTTAAAATACTATATGCGTAATATATATATATATATATATGTAGATAGATAGATAGATAGATAGATAGATATGTATGAATGTATATGTATGTATACATGTGTACTAATGCATAAATGCTAGTAAAAAATCTGAGAAACAGGTAATATTAGATTTTCTTAATGGATAGAATAGAAACGAAACCAGATTTCCAGTAAAATATAAGACCTAAGAGCAAAAGAGAATACGTGTACTATAAAATTGGATAAAATGCTTCTCTTTCTTTTAGACTGTCGTAAAAGTGTTGATGTTAATTTCTTTTTGTGATGTGGATGTTCTGAAAAGTTCTAAAACTTCTTGAAATTTCTTAGGCGTATTTCAGAAGATTTGTCAAAATGCCCCCAAAATTTATTTTACATTCAACTTACTTGTCTTTTTTTAAACTAAAATAGCTAAATAGTTTTACGTGTAAACGTTACTTTTGCTACTGAGTTATAAGTGTTTTACATCCTTTTTCTTTTCTATACAATGTAAGGGCTATTGAAAACTTAACTTATATTTAAATGTATTTTTTGCAAAATATGATTAACAAGAAGATTTAGGAAAAATGTGCTAACGTGTATCATTAAAATTTTATTTTTCAACGGATTATTTATAATTTAGAAATAATTTCAGTAAACTTAAGTTTATATATCAATTATAGAATTAATGTCATTTACTTGAATTTCTTGCATGATGTCTTTTGTCCATAAATTTTCTTAATGTTTGTTTTGCGAATTTAATATTCCACCATTGAGATTATTATAAGGTACTAAATTGCGTGTTTGCTTTAAAATATAATTTTTTAAATATATAAAATTGCATTTGCAGATTTTTTCATTATTTCTGTGAGAATATTTTTAAATATTCTATGTTTGTTTAATGTGCTTCTTGATTTTTGCAGAAATATATTACAGATTTCGTTTCAATTTACTATGAACGGAATATTTTGTTGCTAATTTCTATTGTAAACTACATGCCTGAAATAATTTAAAAAATTCAACATACATTTTAAATTTTATTAATTTTAACTGTCCATTATTCTATACCATTATCTCATGAAAATACTCCGTGTAATAAATGCATGATTATTATGCATGTCCAAACATGAAATAATTAACGCTTTGTGAAAAGCATTAGTCTTCAATAAAGCTTAATATACATTATGATTTATTTGATGTATTTGAATGCAATAACATTAAAGTAGATCTACATCAATATATGTGTAAATTAACTATTCATGTAGCATTTAGAAATCTTTTGTGAAAGTCAACATTAATTTTCCTTTTTTCTTTTCTTTGTTTTTAACATAAAATCTAATAACATCTAAAATAGTATTATGTCAATTTATTAATCTTTATAATTTGACTGATGGAAATTATATATGTTTAAAATTAAAACTAATTTAACTTTAAATGTCCATAAAAACTATATCATCTTAAATTATATATATATATATATATATATATATATATATATATATATATATATATATATATATATATGTATTCCACGTTATAGTGCAATTTTTAGCCATTGTCTGCTAATATCGACCGTTGATAGCACAGTGAAAGCACCTCCTCTTTTCCGCAATTAAAATGTAGATAAAATGACAAAAAAAAATGTTTGAATTATCTTTTATAGCATTCGACCAACAATTTAGTAAATTTAGAATGAGCAATGCATTTTTTAGATTTGTATGATCATGAAATATACAATAAAAAATCTCCCCTTGAATAATTTTTGTTATTATTGTTAATTCTTAAATATTTAAGATACATAAAATATAAAAATATTTATATTTTTCAATTTTTTCGAAGCATTGCCTACTCTGTCTAGTGGTCAGCCTACCTGACTACGGATGGAGAAGCCCTGGGTTCGAAGCCCTGCTCGGGCATGTATGTACTCTTTCTTCTTTCTCTGAGTTTTTTTATTCTTTCTTGAGATGATGTATGAATGTGACCTGCCCTATAAACGGGTTTGGGGTGGGTTGGAGTCAGTAATGTTACTCGCTTTGGTAACTTGGTTAGCAAGTGCCCACCGAGTAATGCTAAATGAGTAGTAATTTCTGACCTTGTTGAGGCGAAGTGTTAATCACCAAGTGCCCGCCATTATTAAAAAATTATTTAGAAGCCACATCTAATGACTATATCTTAAGTGAGTCTTTTTAGTATTTATTGCTTAAAAATTTGAAGCATATAGAAAATGTGATCATAATTTTACTTGATAAATGTACGGGATTATTATTATATTCATGCCAAATAATAGAATTAGGTTTTTTTAATTAGAGTTTAAATAAAAAATATTATATTTTGCAAAGAGGTACTTAATTCTCATAATATATTTTATTATGAATGAGAGACTAATCTAGACCAAATCTATAGCAATTTCATTTTAATGGATAAAAAATCAAATGGGTAAAAATGAATAAACATTTGTGCAAAGTTCTTAAAAAAATAATTGATGTCATTTAATTCCATTAGACTTTTGTTATTGATTGTACTTTTATGAAAATATATGGATCCAAAAAATTAAATTCATTAGTTTTAAAAATTTAATTTCTAGTACATTTAATATATTTATCTACTACTAAGAATAGTTGAAAATAATGAATGAGTTTATTTTTTTCCCCAAATGATTTGGTTGCGTATCACATTTCATTCGGTTAAATAATATTTTTCCATTGTAAATCAAAAAATACAAGAGTTAAAACATAAAATAATAAATTAAGTTTATTTGTTCAAAATTTCAGCAATAGCATTTTACCTTCACTGATATCCAATGTAAACTTGCCATATAAATTTTAAGAATAAGACTTTTGAAAAAATTGTGATATACTTATGAGTTTACCCAAACTTCAATTTAAACAAGGACAATATGCTTGAAATTTGTTCTTTTTTATTTAAAAGATCTTTTTTATAGTCTGTAATTTCAAAAACAAAGTTAACTTATGGCCTAAACAGCGTAAGTTTCAAACGAAAAAAAAAGAAGATTAAAGTTTTAAAGAATGGAATGAAAAGAATTTTCCTTAACAATCTCTAATAACAAAGTTACAAAATTAAAAATAAAATCTCTCGCATAACACTATCTTCCTGAAACGTAGATCCATTACAGCTTTCTTTTTAGTAATTTTATTTTCGATTTTTACTCACCTGAAACTGCGGAAAAACATAAAGAGATTACTAAATGTTTCGTAAGTATAAAGAACAAAATGGTTCCCGGGAACAATAGAAACATGTTTCCTTGTGGACCATAAGTGAAGAAATTGTCTTTTGTCGGGAGCTACCAACATGAAATATAGTGGGGCAGGCCTTGACACTAAATGTTTTCCGAGAGGTTTGGACCAGGAGTTACCTTCTTTATTTCTTTTACCCTTCTTTTATGCCATTTTGTCTCTAGAAGTCTTAACTTGGATCAAGGGATCTAGAACATATTGCAAAAATGCTACAGGCCTCTTTGGATCACATAAATTCTTTTATGAAGAAAGAGGAGGAAAGTTTTGTTAATTCCTGCACA
>JAPDSC010074304.1:46176-57613 GCA_026290005.1 Latrodectus geometricus | reverse complement strand
ATATATATATATATATATATATATATATATATATATATATATATATCACTAAATTTGATGGTGCGTATATTAGCGTTAAGATAAGAGACTTGAAGAAAATAATCCTCGAATTTTTTCAATTGATTTATACCATGCAGTGAGTATATGGCACACATGAGTATTCTTGTATCTACTGCAAAATAAATCTGTTTTACAATTATTTTACATTTCAGAATTACCATATATATATATATATATGTGTGTGTGGTATAATGAATCAATATGCATACGATATTTTTGTTAATACAACAATAACGCAAGCTTCATTAAAGTCTATTCATTTCGTTAACTTTCTTCAAAAAGCTCTGATTGGAATTGCAAGAATAAGAAATTTCTTATCATGAGAAAAACTGCCATAAGGAAATCTTCATATACCAACATATTTCTAACAACATTTTATGTTTTGATTCCATATGTGAATACTTATTTGTAACATTTATTTATATATTTTCTTGTAATAAATCTATCATATATATACATTTAGAGACATAAAGCACTTTCAGAAATAATAAAAATCCGTTTCTTTTATTGGAATCAATGAAACAGTAATGATTTTATGAATAATAAAAATCCATTTACAAAAATGTTAACATCATTTAAATATTTTAGCTTTCTTTTTTTATTTCTAACTTACACAACAATGAAATGATTATTACTAATGCGTAAGGACTATTGTTAGTGATAATTTATTGAAAATTATAATTTCGATGTTGCAAAAGATGCGTAGTTATCGTTTTTTAACTATGTATTGTGGATATCTTACAGCAGTGACAAGTTTAACAGTAATTGTACAGAAATTATTATACAGAGAGAAATAATTGTTTTTACATAGTCTTATAAAAATTTTTATATAATTTAAGAAGATTCATAATTGCCAATTCAAAATACATCTGCATAACTTTTACTAAAATAGTTTGTAAATAAATTTCTCCTTTTTCTAATTAAAAATCACATTTTATATTGTAACATACACTTCAAATGGTTTCCAATAAGCTGATAATAGTAATAATTAATTTTTGATTAACATTGTCTTCTGAATAAAATATATTTTCTTTCTTGTTATTATTTGGTTACATAATAAGTTACTAATATGAAGTTTTTAATATGATAGTGATTAATCTTTTCACTTTTAAAATTAACATGCAAACAAATAAAAGCAATATTTTAAGTTTTGATATTGTTTGTTTTCATTTACATGTTTTATGCTTTTCAAGTATACGTGAAATGTTTTCGGAAACAAAAAAACATAAACTACAGATTTTGTGAATTTAGTAAAAACATGATTGTTTCTATTTTTATTAGGAAAAACAGTATTTAGTTTTATTTCTAAGCTAATATACTTAATGTGATTTGCTATCTATACATGAGGTAGACTAAACATTCAACTACATGCATATATAACAAATCACAATTTTAATATAAAATAGTATATAATGTAATAAAATTTTCGCTTAATAATATTCAGTATTTTGTTTTGCTAATTTTAAATATTTAAATATAAAAGATGTCAGTGAATATATTTATATAAAAACTCAATAAGAACAACATCATTTAGGATTAATTATTTTACAAGAAATTCAAATCATTGAAATCCTAAATAAACAGGATAACCTGCAAATAATTTGAATCCTAATTAAAATACTTTAAAAATCCTATAAAAGAAAATCAGATAAACTAAGGAATAACAAATCACGCAGAATATTTATATTAAATAATTGCATGGGGAAGAGATACATCTTAATTTTAGATTCATTTGTGAATAGAAAATAACGGAAAGTAATTAAAATTAATGAAACTTCTCGTTTCAGTCATGAGTTAATTAAAAAGGACTGAAGTAGACAGTTTACAAAATTATCTAAAAATAAATGTTTGTTTCATATTTGCATATTTGATTGACATTGATTAAAATGTTGAAGTTATTAAATTACGTGATCGCAAATGAATCATTAACTTGAAACATGATATGATTTCCTTATTAATATGTTAAAAATGAAAAATCATAATTGTAAATTTTCATTGTTATCCATCATCTAATTTATTCTGATTAAATTTTTTTAATTTTAAATTTAATAATTATTGAAATTGCTGGTACAATTTTAATTTATTATATTAGTTAATAGCAGATGGAGTTTTAAAACAGAAGGATATGAATTTTTATTTTAAATTAAACAAATTTTAAAATTTGAGAATTTTTTTTTTACTTATAATGATTATTCGGTATGTCCATATTAGTTAGTATAATTTCATAATTCATTTTACTAAATAAAAGTCTTAGTTTAACAATTTAATTGATCTGTAAAATAATATTTTGTTACATTGTTAGTTAATACACTAATCTGTTATAGATGAATGCATAGAAACAGAGATAATCATAATCAGTGCAATCCAAAATGATGACAAAATATTGTGAGAAAATTTTGATTTTCTCGATACACCAGTTCATGAGAATACCAGAGGCTTATAGCTTATCTGGTAAATATTTAATACCAAACAGCTGTTGGCCAGAAATATAGCTTTAGAACAAAGAATAGAGTCAATTTTTTAATGAAATAGAAGTACAACACTATCTCAAATTGATGTAGATTTTAACTTACTTGAAATTGCATACACTGTGCATGGAATGTGGATAATATGAATTGAATTCTCTGATTCTCTAAATTACATTTCCAAAAACTTTTTCGACTCTTACACTGACATAAAATGGTATTCAGAAAGCTTCTTTATTTTATGAACTCTTCATTTCACAAAAAAAGATTGCTCAAGCCATTGGAGCCTTTGTGATAGTATGGAGCGTGTGAAGCTGGCATGGAAAATTCTGGTACTTTTAGAAAGGACTTTAGCGCTTGAATACCAATTGATTACCACATCTCATGCATAGTTAATGCATGTTCCTACTGACATGGATTATTTTAACAAGACTGTATGACAATCCATGTATTAAAGGAGGCTGGGGCACGTTAAATGGGTCGTAAAAAGTCACAACATCCTTTAAGTTAAATAATACCGCTGGACGTGGCAGATCATTTATTTGAGAACTTCTGCTTGATCTTTTCTTCAATAAACTACGATGATTCCCACTTGGTTGCTTCTACATAGTTGGTATGGTCCAACTCAAAACTAGGAACAGGAGAGTATGCTGTTGCAACTACATTTCATAAGTTAAAAGTGGTATTTGTCTAACTCAATATACAAATCTTAACTTAAGAGAGGAATATAAATTATATTAAATATTATGCATAATTTTAAGAAGATTAATTAGCTCATATGGAAGCAATTTACTGCTCCTAAAAAATAATTTAAGCATTTTTTTTGTAAAAATATTAAAGAATTTTCAAATGTTGCTGAATTTTAATTTTTGTATTCCATAATTGTAAACGTACTATTTTTAATTATAAATATACTAATTTTTTATTGACATGGCATACCTCACTTGTTTGCTTACATATAGATATGTCATTCGCGTATTTAATTATTTGTATTGTTTATAGTCAGTACAATATTTCGTTGCTATTTCAATGCAAGTGATATAAAATTTCTTGATTGATTCACATCTAAATCTGACTACAATTCCTCGTGATGCCTTACGCAAGGCTTTAGAAATATTGGTACCCTGAAAATTCAGTTATATTATCTCATTATTCATATTCAGCGTTTTTTCCTTTAAACTTATCAATGGATATTGTCATTAGCACTTATTTCTTTATGAACCAAAATTTAAAAAATGAGACAAATCTAAGGCCAATAATTCAATTTTTCAGTATTTTTGAAAATAGAGTACATGAATATTTGAAGTGCGACTTTTGAATACTAAAAAAAAATATATACAACAAGCCTATAGATCATTATTCCTAATAAAAATTAAGGAATGATTAAACTTTAAATAGAGAATGTAACTTGTACATATTCTAGCTTTAGAAATTTGAAGTTAACTGTAAAACTTTGTCAGCCAGATTCAATACTTATGATTATCTTTCAAATTCTATTAAAATTTAATTTATATTTTTCAAACATCTTTCATAAACAAAAATTTTTATTCTGGTATATTTAAATCTACAATGTCAATGAGGACATAGTATATAGTAAGTTTTTATGAAAATAGTAGATTAAAGTATGTCAGGAATAAAAAAAGCTATATATGTACATTTATTGCTTTGCTGAAATATGAAATTTGTCGTATTTGCCTTTCTGTATAAAAATAATGGTAACAGTTATATTGGCATCGAGCAACAATAGGAAAAAAAGAATTTATGGGGTAGAATAAGCAGTTAAAAAACTTGTATTTGATAAATTTTACTTCTATGTGTTATTTTTGTATTATATTAATTATAACTGCTGATAAATTAAAACAATATGAGTTTAATGCCTTATAGCAATATTTTCTCATACTAAACTTAATATAGCAAAACATTATGATAGTTGAATAGTTTTAAAACATTAAATTAGATTGAGTAAGAAGAAATTAAAATTATATTAAGGAAAAAGATTTCAAATGCGAATACATTGCTTATGTAAATAGTGATATAATCAAAAAAAGATATAGACTATATTTAACTCAATATTTTCCTAAAAGGTATATAATAGAGAAATTCAAGTATAGATTTAACCAGTCACCTTGTTTATCGACGATAATACAAAAGTTATTAATATTGATAGGCTTATAAAATAAATTTATATTTCATACATAAGTGTGAAGAGGAGATAATATCTACATACCTTATTATCAGTAATATTTTCTGCTTAATATTAAAAATAATACCTCAAATGTAAAATATTTCTCAAAAAAGTAACTTATTTAATCTATTAGTTGAGAATTATGAAAAATTATCATTTAATATTAGTGTTAGTTATGATGCCTATTTGTGCATCTTGTGTGCTATTTTTACGCCAACAATTTTTCATAAATATGTTGTAATGCTATATAAAATATTCCTTGAAAACTTTCAGGTTGAGCTTTTTTCCTGTCACTGAGATTCACTATAAAAGAGAGGCACATAAAAAAATAGACATCTGCTTTACTTTCTGCTTTTCACATCCATCCGTTCTTCAGAGCACTTATTTTTCCATCAACTTTTTCTATATAGCCCACCAGACAACGTATTTAGTTGGATGTCATGTTCTTCTTTCTTCCATTTTCGTACAATGTCCAGAACATCCTCCCAGTCTATGACCATTGTCCATTGCATGGTATATCTTGTTTCAGAGAATATATTCATTAAAAGGGAGAGGATGGAAACCCTTTTGGAAAGATGGATGTATGTGTGTGACAAAAGCTTCCTATTTCCCTTTTTCTATTTACGATTTGCTGTCAAAGGTGATAATAAAATAGGGTGGAGCTTATTATATATTTTAGCAAATAGTTCTTTCATTTTCATTCTTTTATCTTCCAGCATATATCCATACTATTTTATAGTCTTAATTTAGTATTATGTTATTAAAAATAATAAGGCTCTAGAAAGTATTCTCTAAAGAAGTATACTTCATAATTAATGAACTAAAGCTAACATAAAATATATTTTAATTTCCTTTTCCAAATTACAATAACATGTTATTTTTTTAAATAATTTTGTTTTATGATATTAATAATTTATAAATAATTAAATTAATATCACATATCATAACCTCAATACAAATTGTAAAAGGAATTTCTTTTCATTTTTGAATCAAGTTTATAATTTTATATATTGCTCAACATTATTTCATTGAACATAGAATTTTATTAAAATTAGTCACATTTAAATTATAGTTATACGGTATATAATAAAAGCATGTATTTATTGGAATATTTTAAAAACTTAAATTGTGTATAATTGTATTCTTGATTAAAATAAAAGTTAATATTTATTTGTCCTAAATGTTTTTATAGGATGTCTTTGTTTAAATAATATTTAATGCATGTGCTTATTTTTAGTGGAAATTCTCTATTTATCAAAAGTATTTTGAGTTTTGATAGGAGCAGATAATTTGAGTAAGGATACTAGTTGATTTATTAAAAGAATCTTTATATACAAAATTTTTATCAATGAGTAAGTTAAAGAAAATTGTTATTCCTTTCTTTTTATCAACCCTTATATAATGGCAAATTTAATAACAGTTAAGTTAAAATTTTGAAAAATCTTGTATTTAAGTTGACTTTTAATTTTTACATAAAATGGTATCTTCTTCTGAATAATTACTTGTATGTGTTTCAGAAATAAAGTGATAAAAATTATGGGTAAATACATGCTTGGATTTTAAGTTTATTTATTTGTTATGAGTACTAATTTGAAATAAGGTTTCATAAGGAGTGTAAAAACATATTTCATCTGAAATAGTTGAAATTATGTATACATTATTATTAACCTATGACCATAGCAACATTAGCAAAATTTTTAACATAATTAAGCTTAATTGTATTATTATAAAAACAAAAATTCCTATAATTTATTTTTATGTTAGATGCTGAAAATATTCTTGCTTTACATTAGCTTATATTTTCTGGTTCTTTCAGTTAATTTACATGTTTTTGAAACTTAATTTTTTAATCAAATCACAAAATTCTTTAAAATACAATTATTTAGCTAATGTTTTTAATTATTTCCAAGGAATTTTTCATTAAATTCATATTAATTAAACCTTTTTTAAAAAAATTAAGTGCTTTCCAATTATTGTTTTTATAATTTTCTAACTAAAAATTTAAGAAGGTTTGTTTTGAAAAGCAGTTTATTCCTAAGAACAAGCTCTAGGAATATCCAGAAAACAGCTAAATGTAAGTGTGTGTTCGTATGTTCAAAAGAATTAATTCTCAGTTAATGACTGTACTGAAACAATAATGTCATATTTGAGAAAGACTTATTTTGATAAATAATTGATATCTCTCCAATTGATTAAAATGCTGTCAAAATTTCCGACACCGAAGATTCATATTAAGATTCTAAAATAAATATCTCTAGGGGTTATAAAAGTGTAGCGATTTGTATTCCAGGAACTTACCACTGACAGTTTGGCAGCTCTGATATCAAACGAAAATTCACGCTTACGATATTTCTAAGAATTTCCCTGCTTATCACCTCTCTGGGTAACAGAACTTGTCACAACTAACGTGATATGCCATCGCAACTTGGGAGCACCATGTATCAGCCAATAAGCAATAACCTTTTACAATCATGATCCCCCTTCCATCTACTTCTATTTATCTGGCAGATATTGCTCTCCTTGTTTTGTTTTTCATGGCTTCTAGTCTTATTTTCTATAATCCTTTCATGTTTTATACCTATAAGCTGCACGGTGAAAGTGATGGTATTAAAAATATATTAATACAATTCTTAGAAAAATATTATCAATAACGGTGGATAAGAATAATTAAGGTCCAATTAATAAAATAACGTATCAATTAAGAAGAATTTATTTATTGAAACAATATGTTATCATAGTCAAATGAAATGCATTACTTTAATTTTTGGTAGTTAACGAAAAAACGAAAAATAAATAAATTACGGAATATTTATTAGATGTTTCGATATATATACTGTCTTGATTATCTTTTTACATTCAATACATTAAGTTATTTTAAGCATTGATTTCAGCTTAGAAATTGATATAATTTAAAATATTTATTATGTTTTATTACATACAAACAATTTAAATCTATTTTGCACTACAAAATACTATTGTTTTAAAGAAATTTCTTTATTTATTATTTAAAAAAAATCCAACATTTTTTGTATTAGTTGTTTAATTAATCCATCAATTTGAAATTATTAATTTTGTTTTTTGACTGACTAAACATCTTTAATAATTAGAAAGTGATTTTTTTGAAGAATCACAAAGAATTATTTTTTTTTTATCTTTTTCATATATGCATTTTTTATGTCAAACAATTACTTTAAAACAGAATAAAAATGTGTGAACCAAAAATACACTTTTTTTATTTCTTAAAGCTACACAAATTTTAAGCTAACAATAAATATTTTTCGGAGCTTATGAAAATTAATGTTTTTACGCTGGCAATAATCCATATTATAATAAAGATTAGTATACATGGTTACGTATTTCTTACTTATTATTTATGTGATAAAACCCATTTGCTAGACAAAATTTAATTCCTCATTAATATTATATTCGTTAATTATTTTTATCTGGGCATTTTTTAGGGTGCAACAAAAAATTTCGTTTCTAATTTAATTAATTAACAGAATAAAATGTTATACGCTCGAGTGAAAATTTAGAAGAAATATAAGGGAAATGTAAAACAACAGAAGAGAAAAAAATAACAAGAAAATGAATGACTGTTTATTAAATAAAAATACAACTCCTTAAATTAATTAGACTTCTTATCAATTAAGAAATATTTTGTTTTTTCAAACTAATTAGTAAAAATATTTACTTCCAATTAGCGACAAAATTTTAATTTACCTACCAGAATTAATTTTGAAAATCGAAAAGAAATTTTGAAATCAAAATTAATGCTTTCTTTAATAAAAACTATAATTATTTATTTTAGCAGATTTCAGATTCGAATGATAAATTGAATAATTAATGAAAATAATGTTTTTTCTCAATTTATATACTCATTTGTTTCTGAAAAAAATTATAATATTATTTTCTTTAAATTTCAATACAGTTTTCTAAAGTGAAATGCCAAATCACATATAGAAAACATTTTAATTTAAATATAATTATTATTATTTTGAATCAGTATGATACGTATAGATAATAGAAATCTGTATTACAAAATAAAATCATCAATTTGAGTTCAAGTATTTTATAGCTCTGGGTAATTATTCTAAGTCTACTATATGAATTAATAGAATTTTATTTTACTAGTAAAATCTAATTTAATTTTATAGTAGGATATTTTATAATTCCCAAGTATTTCCCATATTTAATTGCACAGTAGTTAATAAGAGTAATGCTCTGAAATAAATGTGAAAGAAGTTAATTTCTAGTGTTCAACAAAAAAAAATTGTTGAAAAAATAGATTATACAAATACTCTTTGAAAATTGTGAATGATTTGATTTGATATATTTTTAGCATAAAAGTTTATTTAATATTCTATAAATAACAATTTTTTCATGTATACTCTTATACTGCTACCTCTTAATCAAAGGAGATCATTTTACCTTTACTTTGGTAATTTTTAAATGAAACAAAACTTTCTATATTTACAATGTAAGCAGCAACTCTAATCTCCTTTAAACATTCTTCATATTTTTTCCGTTTTAGATGCAATCAGATACAAAATATTGTAAACCTTATTCAGATAATCTTTAAATTGGCTTAAGTTTGTCAAAGTGTAAAATTTATTACATAGACATAAAACTACTTATCTTTTTTATTACAAATATTTAAGAAGTTCATGCGACTACAAGAAGCATAACAACTTTGAGATGTATAAATTACTTATTCAAGTAAGTCATTTATAAACTATTCAAATATTTAATCTTTTGATTTAAAATTCAAATTTCATTTGAATACAATTCACTACGCATTAAAATTTTCCCTCCTCCACAGAGTTTCAAAATTTATTCTGAAATTTAAGAATTGTTTTAAGAATTTCATTAACTATTGTGTATTAGGAATTTGCAGTATACGGGGTAGTTTATGGAATCACTTGAATGTATATAACTGGTAAATTATTATAGAGTTATAAAATTTTATTTCATGTTTGTAAGGTATTTTTTCAGAGATTTTAAAAGTCAAAATATCTGTTATAAGAACAGGATAAATGAATTCTATGGTAAAAATCAATATTATGTAAAAATTACAAAACGTAAAATTTATTAAAATTACATTTTATACATTCATAAAAATACTGTTTTTTATTTTATAATTATTTTAATATTTATACTAATGAAATGATTTTGTCTTGAGTTTTGAAAATAATTTATTATCTCTTTAAGGAAGTTATAATAATAATAATTTAATTTAACTTAATTCCTTCAACTATTAAGAAATTACATTCTAGAATATTCATTGAGGCAAATTTTGTAGAGATTCCATTTTCGTATATCATATTTCAATATATTTCTGCTTAACTTTGGTTAATCTGTTAAGAATAACATTTTAAAATATTGGTCTATTTTAAATTAAAAGAAATGTTGTTTTTGATGCAAATATTTCCCTTTAATAATTGTATAAAAGTTATTTTCTTAAATTATAAATATACTGTTGCAAAATTAATTACACACATCCCATATTCTTAGAAGTAAACATTTATACGGAAACATTTTATTTCCATTTATAATTTTTTTGAGCTTATAATTGCATTTTATAATATTTTGAACATTTAATAGTAATCATATGGTTTACATAAAGCTATTTTATAATCTTATCATAAAAAATAAAATAAAACTGATACAAATGCAATGTTATTAAATCACATTGTTTATTATATATTTATTTAAACTATTGATCCATATTTAATTACTATTTAGGTGCAATACGTTGCATAATAGAAATCTTATTTGTAAGAAATGCTTATCACAATTTCGTCACAATATTATTAGTTATTTTTTTTATCTAAGACAATAGATAAAAATAAAAAAATCCTGACATTTTAAAAATGTCTCACGATTAAAATTGAACAGATTTTTAAAGTTTAAATCTATTAATTATAACAAGCTATTTTATTTTCATAAAAAATGTGTGCAAAGATTTTAGTCATTCTACATTTTATATTTTACATATTGATCGTAATAAATCACGTCACTTTACTACTGATAAAATTAATCTTGCAACAATGGAACCGAAAAAACCTAGATAGGAAATTTTCGACAATAGCACATGTTCGTAACAATAATGATCTAGTACACTTCCAAAAAATGTTCTGTTCTCAGTGCCTCGGGAGTTTAAGAGAACATGCATAAAAAATTTAAGTTGCATGTTAAAAAATCCCAGCATAATAATACATAGAAGAGGAGAAACTGTGGAAAAAGTGTGAGCGCAATTAAGTTGAAGTTTTCTGGCTCATTATTTCCTGCAGTGCCACACAAAGAAAATGGCCTTGTCTTTAGGCCACGTAAGCAACCAAGAATCCTATTATTTTTTTTCTTTTATTTCCATTCCGGCGTTTCTTTCGGTTTCGCTACTTCGTTAAAATGTCGTTGCTTTGATCTAGCTTTAGGGGTTGTATTGGGATCTAGAAGAGAAGGATTTCAAATTCCTGATGAAAATGGAAAGAAGATTACTTCCCCAGTGAAACGCTGAGGATATTTCAAAGAATTTGGATGAGCTGCTTTATTTTGGCGGATGAAGAATGCAGTATACAATATCCAGGTTCTTGAACTCAGTATGTCTAGAAATTTGTGCAATAAATCATATCTTTAGGAAACTATTTCTATTTTTATGATTCAAAAATTTAAAGATATTATATATATATATATATATATATATATATATATATATATATATATATATATA